>JAKSZP010009751.1:0-59120 GCA_022478985.1 Massospora cicadina
GGGAACCACAGCTAAGGGATTGCTGCTGACTGTGTGTTGGGCCATAGGAGACTGTCACCAGAGGATCTTAATGAAGATTGGATGGACAGGATTACAGGGAACTAATCCCTAAGAGTAAAATATTCAGTATTAATTGGAAATGCTGGCCGAAGCGTTGGGCATGAAAATAATTCTATCTTAACTACGGATAATAGTCGCCATACTATTATCAGATTATATATATTCTTGCAACGCAAGGTGCATGAGGAAATTGTACCTGTGTAGTAGAAAGATTACTAGGGTTGACCTCCGATAATCAACCCAACGGAGTAAATTTTTAAAGCACCCAAATGAAAAGGGGTGTTTTTAGCCAATAATTTAACGAGAGGCTCACTGATCTGAGAAAACTTGGGGATGAATTGATTGTAATACCCATCATACCCAGAAATACCTGAATGTCCTGAAGGTTTGTAGGGGCAGGCATTTTAGAGATAGCTTTGACCTTATCTTGTAAAGGCTGAATCCCTTCTTTTAAATTGCATGTCTGAGGAAATCTAGCTTCCTTTGGAATAAGGAGCATTTTGACAGTTTCAACTTAATGCTAGAAGCCCGCAGGCATTGAAAGACTTCTTTTAAATGAGCGATATGATCAGTGAACGTTTCTGAAAAGATGGTGATGTCATCAAGATAAACCATCACACAGCTTAGCTTGAGGTCCCACAGAATGTGATCCATTGCACGTTGGAAGGTTTCCGGCACATTGCACAGCCCTTGGTGTAGGCGGGTAGGCTGAAATAAGCCTTCACTGCAAATAAGAGCTCATTTCTCCTGATCCTGGGGAGAGAGGTCCATTTGCCAATATCCGGTTGCCAGGTCCATGACTGAGAAGTATTTTGAGCTGGAGAGTTGTGCAAGGGCATCATCTATGTGGCGGATAGGATAGCTGTCTTTTTGGTGAGGTTATTTAGTTTATGGTAGTCCATCACTACTAAAATGCTTCCATTCTTCTTTTTGATTACGAAGAGAGGAGATGCCTAAGGGTTTTAGGATGGAGCTAATAACCCAACCTCTAACAGCTTCTTAAGTTCGACCCTCATTTGTTTCTCTTCAACTTTGGACTTATGGTAACGTTAAGATCAAATAGGTTGGGCATCACCAACATCAATGGAGTGGCTCCACTCCTTCATATGCTATAATCCGCGTCAGTCTGGGAGAAAATATCGCTATATTTTTCCAAAAAATAATGAATTTCTTAAGCTCATCCTTAGTTAGGTCATCTGAGATGTGGACGTTAGGCAGAGTACACACCATCTAATCAGTGGGTAAACTCATATCCAACATCGACCCAATAAAGTGAACACTATTAATATCGTCAAGGGGAATTATCAGACCTTTCCCTATCTTTTAATGTTTTTTTGACAATGATGGGTTTATTAGTAAGGTTCCCCAATAGGATGTTAATGGGTCGTTGATAGGTGGGTCTATTATACGTGGCAATACCTGGGGTTCTAAAGAGCTAACTCCATCAATGCTTGTTATGTGCAGCAGGCAGGCTCAGGGGTCAGTAAAGTAATATGGTAGCCACCACCCGTTGTTCACCAGCCTTGATTACTGTTCCCTCTGAGGCATAAAAGGGAATGCCCTCTGAAGCGTCCACTGATTAGGGCAACTTTTTTGTGTTATGTCCAGAGGTCATGTAGAATAAAGGTAAAGCAGATGACGGGTATTCAACTAAACAGGTGTATTCTTTTTTACTGATTTCTTCATTGGTAAAGAGTAGAGGAACTTCATAACCGAGTAGAGAGAGGTAACCCTGTTTCATGCTGATTATACCATAATACTCAATCATAAACTGTGGTCCATTAAACATATCATAATCATCATTATCCAAGGCCACAGTGGGAGCTGATAAAATGAGCTTTCTAATCCGAATAGACAGAGAAGAGTAAGCTTTAATAGCACGGGTGTTGTTGGGACCTGCTGTTTCAAACCCTGCGTACATTCAAGATCAGGAGCCAGCTTAATCTTCTTGATCAGCTTGGAAAAGAGAACGTTCACTTGAGATCCAGTGTCCAAGGTAGTTTAAACTCAGAATTTTTGAATAACAACTTCAAACTTAGTAATGGTCACGCCAAAGTTAGGGGGGAGAGCTAATACTTTAAGACAGAGATGTAGTGGCAAGCTTACATGAAGTCTCATGGTAGTTATTTTTAATGGACTGTATAGTGTGAGCATGATGAATTGGCTGAATCAGCGAAGCAATAACATGGTCAGCATCGCTAGAGGTATCAATAACCTCAGGGCACCCCAGCACTTGATTAAGGTAGGTTTCTTGAAGGATCAGGACTATTCTACTCCTTCAGGGTTCAGCTGATCCGGTATACCTACTTCAACAGGGGCTCCTAAAACATAATAGCCAAAGTCCTCATAACCCCTTAGACTTGTCATCCGAAGAGTTGTCCACACACGTTGGATGAATGCTAGAAGAGCAGTTGGGGGTGAAGGCCCTAACGAAATAGCTGGGGCCCATCCGCAGCAATGATCCTTGAATGAGCAGGCGTCTTAGCGTGAGCAGCCTTCACATTGAGCCCATGGTTGTTGGGAGCAACTGTCACAGAAGTGAGAGGTTTAGGTTTACTCATAGCTACAGGTTTTGAATTAGAGGTGGCTGGAGGAGATGGCATCATAGAGGTGGATGCTTTAACTCCGCCAGCTTTGGGTTGATCAGTGGCTGTGAGCCTAGGGGAAACAGATGGTTTAGCTTTATCAACCTGTTCCTTAAACCCATTGTTGGTGGGGGTGAATGTCACCTGAGATAGGGGTTTAGGCTTTGGAGCAAGTTTTTAAAACACTTGAAGAGGTTTGTAAGACGTCACAAGCAGATCTTGGTGGCAAAGTGAGGGCTGGGAGCGTTGCCTCAGGGATGAGGATGCACTTTGATTTACTGGCTTGAGAACCTCAGGTTGGCTGGGCAGAGGAATATCAGATTTGAGCTTCACCACAGGTGCTGGGCTCAGAGTAGTAATCCGCATAGGGGTCAACATAGTCTCTCCCATTGGGGCTTCAGTAGGGCACTCCTCAATAGTCCAAACCTATGGGTTCATCAAAACGTCGTTGGTTATTGCATAGGTATAAAAATTAGAAACATCTAACAAGGCCTCTTTTTATGTCACGGACGTTTTTAAAATTTTGCTTTAGAAAAATGAGATGACGAGTTAAAGAAGGTTGGAAAGCTAACCCAGATAATATAGCGGCGATGGCACCATCCAGGTTTAGCATGTTAAATGCTGATAACCTCTGAGCAGAAAGATAGAATCGCTTATAAAAGGCAGTGATCCGTTCACCTTCATACATATGAAAGTGCATAAAAGCCAGTTTTTCCCTAGTTAAGCTCTTTTTGGATCCAAATTCCGCTATAAAAGCTTCTTTAACTTCAACTCAGGTGTGTAGTGTATCCATATAAGTGTTCATCAGCCCTTGGGCTAAGAGATTTAAACGCGGAAGGATGTTCTTACCTTCTGGTGGTCAGTCGCCCCTTCATGGCTGCTTCATAAACATATAAGAACGAAGCAATACAACCCTCACCAGGGATGAACTTATCCTTCAAGGGACATTTGAATGGGTGCTTTTCGAGCTTTTTAAGTCTTGATAAAGCGTTTGCTAGTTGTTGTTTAATGGCAACAAGCTGGGGTTTAGACGCAGAGGAGAGGTTGCAAGGGTTATTCACCCCAACAACTTCCATTTTTTATAATTTATTGTGGTGTACTACCCCTGTATTGAGCACCACTTGTTGAATTTAGGATAGTAGAAGCTCTCTTAGGTGCATTGAAACCTAAATACCAACAATTAAGGGGAATAAACCACTTAATATAATAAACTAAATAGACACTTTAAACTTTAAAGTTGTAGGGTTTTATATAGTTTTTATTAAGTGTCATGGGGGTTCAGGAACTAATGTGTGTGTTTTAATACTAACGCTCAGTATTTAAACTATCACAAGTATTGAGGATAAAGGGTTCAGTGTAGCATTTGGAATAGCTTAAACGCCTTCTGAATTAGGAAATATGATTTTTTATCCTATCAGAGCTTGGGAAACTTATATTACTTTGGCGAAATGACAGAGGGGAAGGTATTTTGGGGCAGGATGTACCCATGCAGTAATGATTTGATATATTTCAACCAATCACTGCTTGATAAAACAATCTCACCTTAGGGACCTCCGCCACGCCTATAAAAGGGGGTGGTTCCCGCTTAGGTGTTGTGATAGAGCTAGATGTGGCAGGTGAAGAACCATTTGATGGATTCCTCAGAATATGCTATGTGGTCAGAGGATTCCGATTATATGATTTTGAGTTATTTTCCCATTTAGTATTTAAAAGTGATCAGACAATTCATGGGGTTCCACCAAGAATTGTCCAGGGTCTTTTGGCTGGTGAAATCATTCATATCGTCTAAATTACCTTTGATATCATTGTAAAATCATAAATGTCTGACATTTTCCCGTGTTGGCCTATTTCAACCCACAACATTCTTTTCTTGGTGCTTTGAGGGCAAATGTCCAACAACAAGGATATGGCTCATTCAGGGACTTGATGATGGAACTAGAAGCCCATGCTTTACTAGTTTACTGAGTTCTTCCTCCACTACCTCTTCAGCTGCCTTCAACCATCAAATTGGTCTCATTTTTATTAGCAAATTTTCCCCGGTGTTGACTTTGTGGATCACATTCCTCATGCATCCCAAATTGTGGTCATCCTGGACAAATACTTCCTGATACTTGTTGAATACCTCAAGCACTTCCCTTCTGTCTGTCCATCAGATCAGAAAGTTGCTCTTGATCAACCAATAGTTTGATACTCTTGGCAACCCACGCCAGCAATCTCATCTCATTGTAGGTCCAAAAATCATGGACTAATAACATTGATATTTAACATTATATATATATATATGTATTTTTCTTTTGCAATGGGACTTAACCTATAATTAGGTCAGAGGTCTTTCTTTTCCCCTTCATCCAAACTGATTCCTATATATACTCTGACCTACCAGTTTTCATAGTTCAAAACTTTATTTTCTTATGATCTAACCATCTAATTTGGTTCAGTGGTCCTCTTTTAGAACTTTAACCTTAATCTCTGGACATAACCATTTAATAGTTCAGAGGTCCTCTGGGAACATTGCAACTATATTCTCTTAGGTCCAATACTTCTGATTTTTAGTATTGACCTTCTTCACTATATGACCAGCAGCGCTGTTTCTTCACATATAGGCAACACTTGCCAAATATGGCAATACTTTTAAATTTTTCCATTCATTAGGCCTTCAATCTCAACTTGTCATACTTCCAGCATTCCAAATTTCATTTCATATTTCAGCAACTGACACCTGAGTCTTCGTATCTCTCGAGGTTGTGAATTCCTCATTAGTCAACAGTTCCGTTTGATTGTTCATATTGTTTTTCTCTTAATAACGATTTTTAGCATTCGTTGCCATTCAAAACGTTTGAAGTAAATCCACTGATGGATCTGAAAAATGATCCCCTAATCACTCATATTGATTTAATAATGTTAACTTCGTCAATTTTGTTTTACTTGATGATTCTCATCTCCAGCAAATTTCTGCCTAATTGATTGAATATTATTGGGTCAAATGATTTCCTCCACTATCTTGGATCAATCGTTTCCTTTATTGACCTCATTATCTTCATTGGTATTGTAAACCAATACTCTGAGTTGATTGATTTCTGTAACAATCCCATCCAATGTCTCATTTAGTGTCTCATCTAAACACCTCACTCCTTGAGACTACTTCAAGTGGACCCAATTTCAACATGAGTTGGCTCTGCTGATCCTTAAAAATTCAAGAAGACCATATTTCAACCTGAGTTGTCCCTGCTGATAATCTTCATCTTAAGTAGATGTCAGGTGGAACAGGTTCTATTGTAGCACTGAAAAGTTACATATCTAGGCTGCAAGTCCTTTTCCCAACTTTATGTATCTTTTTTGGCATCTTTTGCCATATAGGAGTTATATTCACATGTCCAAATCTTTAATTCTTCAATTTGCTTCTCTAATTGCTCCACGTCTGAGCTGGGTGAACGCAATTGAATGTGTCCGCTTTACATTCCATTTCAAGAAAGAAGCTTCTCAGACTAATTATCCGTTTTCCTTTTTCAATGATGTTACTTTTCTAAGTAACTTATTGCCAAAATTGGAAACATATTTGACTCCTTCCTTGACCTTGGTAACTCTCTCCTATAAGGCAGCGAATTCTCAATGATTCTCTAAATTTAAGGTGTTATTGTTGACAGTTGCTAACTATGTCCAGAGTTTTGTTAACTTGTACTTGTATGACATCTTGTCCTAGTATCCTACTCAACTTCAACCCCATGTAGTGAGCACCAATTGTTAAAATTCTAGGGGCTTCATTGCTTGTTCACGAATATTAACCCCTAAATGATAACGCGCAGGTTTGATGTGCAATTCTCGCGTCGTCTGATGATATATGATACCCAATTGATAATAGTATGAAGATTATTATCTGTATTTGAATAGATCACTAGTGTTTGGTCCAGCTCTTGACCAGTATTACTCGTTAAGATACTTTAGATGTCCTCAGTAGGGATTTATTCCCTTATCCGCCTAACTTGATCCATGCTCAGATCCTTATTTACGGCCTATCCTCTGGTGACACAAAGTCAGCAGCAATTCCTATCTTAGCTCAGCTTCTCTTATCTGGATCCTCAATCTTTACTCTTTATCCTTCTAAAGAGTCTCCAATTAAAGCACACAGCAATAATTTCCTTGAAGAAGAACAGACTAGTAATGAATTCTGATAATTATTGTTTTTCTTAAACTCTGGTAACTAATGTTTTTCACTGTTCAAAATAATGTTTTTTAATAAGTGAATTCTCAGATGAATTTATAGTTGGAATTCTGAGCCCAACCCTCAATTGCCTCAGCGATGAAACATCAACATTGCCATTAAATTACCCTTCATTGTCTCATCAGCAATGGTCTTCCCCATCCTGGCTAGGATTCCGTTGTTAGACATCCTTGAGACCTAAAACGGAAAGAGTCAGAAAAAGTGTTAACAACGTTTTCTACTTAATCACAGCGAACCAACTATATTTGGTGAGCAACCTGCTTAGGTAATGGGACTTGTACTTATTAAGGCAGGTCATTAGCCACCTGATCAATTTACTTGTTGCAGGTGGCATCACTCGCCTTGCAAATTGCTCCTTAGGTTCCCAAATGGTTGGTGATGAAACCCGACCAATCCCAATTGGTAAATCTGATAGTTAATCATTAATCAAGTATCAGATGCCCCCATTTTGTTGGCAACTCTGCCCGACGAGATCTTAAGCATTCACCTGGATCATTCCTCGATGGATCCAAACCAGGCGGATTACTAAAAATCCTTAAAAGCATTGTTAACCCAAAATCGGGGTCAATCAATATACAATGTACTCGTTATAGGGAATTATGCCCTAGTGATCCACGGTAATCTAGATGGCTGGAAATGTGGGGAAAAATCCCAACCCCTCCCTTGACTGGACAATAAGCTCCTATTGCTTGTATGCACAGAGGAACTTCACATTAACTTAGTTGATAACCTGACCACCTGCAGGTTCCTTAATGGTGTAGGCATCAATACCAGTCTTCTCAATTATTTAAAATGGCCTGGTCTAAATGTTACGAGCTTGTTCTTCCAGCCAAATCCATGTTGGTCATGGAACAAGACATGATCACCTACAACAAACTGTGGGAGTCCGCTGTGCATAATTTGGTCAGCTACCTGATCACAAATCTTCTTAGCTTGACTGGTATAATACGCCTCCATTTGTAGTTTGTCAGTATCTCTGTTAAATTTGGTCAAAATAACGCTGTGGTTCCACGCTTCCAGTATCCTCCACACACTAGTAAAGCAGAGCGTGTAAAGTTGAATGTCTACCATAGAGCAGTTGGAAAGGACTATTGCCAGTGGATGAGTGGTAGCTGATATTATATGCAAAGACAGCGGTGGGTAGGAGGGCACTCCATTCAGAGGGTTGATCTTTCACAAGCTTGCGGATAATGTTTACCAATGTTCCTTTGACCCGTTTTGCCATTCCATTAGATTCAGGATGGTAGGTTGTAGTTAAGACCCCCCGGATTGCCATCAGTTTAATTCAACTTGGGCAGGATGTGCACCATGAATTTTTACATTGTCCGTGATATACACTGCAGACAGCCATGTCGCTGTATGACACACTCTATTATAAACTTGGCGGTGGTGACAGCCCCTAAATCATTGATCGCCCTTACTTCTACTCATCTTGCCAAATAATCAATTGATACTAGTATATACTTTTTTTAGTACTAGATGGTTGCTACTAGTATATACTTAAATTTGTTTGCACCATTTGACAGAGGCCCACAACAACAAGAAAAACAATATGACATGCAAAAAGGGGCTTGACCGGCTGGTAGGTGGTCTTCTTGTGGAAATGTTTCTCCACTTGGCACTGATGACAGCAATCAACCATCTCCAGCATGTCTTAATGCTTGCTCTCCCAAAAGTAGTGGGGTTGCAAGAACTCTAACGTTTTCAGCTACCCTCCATGCCCTACCGCCCTATGGGCATTCATGATAATCGTTGGCCTGGCGGAGGATTTTGGGAAGCTCAGCGTCAAGTCTCCAATCCACTTATATAGTTCCTCATTGCTCAAGAAAGTATCTTGCCCAAGCCCATCCAGCGTCTTGATCACATGTGGTGGTTTGTTGTGATATTTGTCCACCACCATCTTCTCATACATGATGTCAGCCAAATCTTCCGTAATAGTGACCATTGGTAACCGTGAAAGACAGTCTGAAATTTGAAGTTTTGCCCTCAGCTGGTGTACTAAATCAAAGTCATACACTTGGAGCTTCAATGCCCATTGCGTGAGCCATCGTTCAGGTTCATGGAGATTTTGCAGCCAATTCAAGGATGTATGATCTGTAACCACTTTGAATTTCACTCCATGAAGGTATACTTGGAACTGTTTATATTCATATATCACCACTAAGAACTCCGCTTGGTCACAGTGTAATTCTATTCATGACAGTTTAAGGCTCAGCTGCAAAAGGCTATAGGGTGCTCTACGCCATCATCATCCCTCTGGGATAATACTGCCCCTACAGCAAATAGTGATGCATCCATTTTCACTATAAATTCTTTTTTTAAAGTTAGATATTTCAACACTGGCACGCTCACCAATGCAGCCGCAAGACATCAAAAGTGTTTTGGAATCTTTCAGTCCAGCCAAAGGTGGCATTTTTCTTCAATAACTCAAAGAGCGGTGCCCTCATAAAACTGGAGTTAGGGATGAACCGCTGGTAGTACCAAACCATTCCCAAAAACACTTGAATATCTCACTTATTGCAAGGCTGAGTCATCTTACTTATAGCTTCCACCTTTGCCATCTGAGATTTAATCCCTTTATAGTCCACCACAAACCCGAGGTATTCCGATTGTTCCTTAAAAAAATGACACTTCTGAGTCTTGATCTTGATATAAGCGTCTCCAAGTCAGCGGAAAACTTGTTCTAAGTGGTTAAGATGCTCTGTGAAGATCCACAAAAACACATTAATATCATCGAGGTAGACTAGAACGCAGGACTGCTTCAGGTACCCAAAATCGTATCCATAGCATGCAGGAACGTAGCTGGGGCGTTGCAAAAACCTTGTGTCATACGTATAGGCTGGAACAACCCCTTTGAGGTGATTATAGCGCATTTCTCATGTTTTGTCACTGGCAACTGATCTGCTAGTACCCCAATATCAAGTCCATGGCGGAGAAGTAGTTAGCGCCTCCCAACTGATTTAAAGCATAGTCAATCCGTGGGAAATGATATGAATCCTTCTTAGTGATGCTATCAAGCTTCCTGTAGTCGATGACCACTCAATTTGTGCCATCTTTTTCTTACCATTAGCACCAGTGATGCCCACGGACTATAGGACGGCTCTAACATCCCTTGCTCAAGCAATTTGTCTACTTCATTGGAGACTAATTCCTACAAGGCCTTGGAGCGTAGAATGGTTCGTGACCAAATGGGAGGGTGATCCCCCGTGTCTACCTGATGCTTTACCCCAGGTGCGCACCCAAATCGTGATTTTAAAGCAAAAATATCTTGATATTTTTCAGATAGGGCCATCGCCCTATCTTTCTTTTCCTCTGACATCCCAGCCAGAGCTTTCCGCGGAACCACTACCATATGTCAAATGGGGATTTTACCAGTAGGCTAAGGTCCTCACAAAAACCAAAAATTGTGAATATGGTGAGCCTCAGCAATAGGGAACAAGGGTAGATAAACCACCACTTTGTGCCTTTGGACCGTCATATCCTCCTTCTGCAAGTTTACTATCAACACCTTCATTTATCTTTTCCCAGGAAACAGTAACCCAGGAGCCACATGAGTTTGAGCCGGGATTGCTGGTAGGGCCCATAATATCCCCCATACAAGTCTTCAGGTATCTCAATCTCAAGAAATCTACCTAAATATGTCTTGTTGCCCTGAAAATATACTTAGCATACTTGCAGCCCATAGCGAAATACTGTTATACTCATAAATTTGGTTAGAAAGGGCTCTGGTCCTCCAATTATCTGCTGATATTGAACAGAAATCATCCTATAGCTATATGCTAGAGTGGTCTGATTGGATCAGATTTGGTCCTTTGGGACTCCGGTGGAGGTAAACAGATAGGACTTTTGTCTCAAGATAATAATGGTTTCTTCCTTCATATTGAGCACAGCCCAAAGTGCTGCATATATGCAGCGCTGATCAGCATGCATAGTTATTATTAGGAAGAACCACCACTGGAGCGGAAGCCCTGATTGAACTAAATTGCAGAGGTAATGCTCTGTAAGCTCCTTCTGAAACAGAGCTCTGTGCCCCCGCGGTACCATACACTACTCTGTGTTCCACATCAGGCTTTAGTGGAAGCTTAGCCTTGAGCTTGGTGGAGATTATATTTATTGGGGCACCAGAATCTATAATTTTTGGATTTTTGTGTTCTGAACAAATATATCACAGTAGTACACTCCAAATAAGAAGACTATTGGTGTTTATTACGTGAACATCCAAGGGCTTTTGTTAACAAGGTAAGTGACAATACCTGCACCAAGAAGGGGATACTCCAGGGCGAACTTTTTGACTTGAATGGCAAAATTTACCCCACTAGGGAGGTGAAATCCGTCGAGGATCCAGTATCACTGGTGCCGTTTTGTTCAAGGATTTTCCATGCATGTGGCTTTTGTACATCTCAGTGGAACTCCAAGCCTGAAGGGTTATGGTCGCTCTCTTGAATTGAGGCTGAGATATTGCGTGGAAGTTGTTGATATAATAATTCGTCAGGCTGGGTATTGGGGCCAACGCAACGAGACTCATGGGAAATGTCAGGGACAAATAAATTTGGATTAGCAGAGGTAAAGCGTCCCATCTCTACTCCACTCAAGCTATTCCCTGTTCGATCAAAACAGATGGCACTGCATGAACATGATGGTTGCTTGGGCATTTAGCTGCATAATGACCATTTTGGTCGCACAAGAAACAAGTATTCATAAATGGATCCCATCTATGTTTTACTCCTAGAGGTCCAGGTCAAAAGTTAACCAAAAGAATTCAAATCATGCCGGGAAAAATCTGGTTAAGCATAAGGAGGGCGGAAAGGGCCCACGGACATATTGGGTGGCCAAGGATTGCCCAACGGATTATAAACAGGTTGCTGTGTCCATTTTCTGATGAGGATGCGGCGGTGAGAGCAGATGCCTTCTATTCCACGTTGGGAGCACTGAGTGTGACAGAAAGATGGCATAAAGTGTTAACAATTTGTAGGAGTTTTGCATCTTCATGCGATATGTGAGTCATAGCATTATGCAGTTCACAATATGGCTTAACCACCACCGTCATGGCTATGCCTACATCCTCATTATTTAAGAATTATGCTCCCACTAACACATGAGCTTCAGCCATGGACCGCTCCACAAACTCCACCGGTGACTAGTTCTTTGATGACTGTATTGTTAGGAATTTGGCCTTGCGCTGCATCATCTTCTCCTTGCCCCCAAACAGATAAAGCACAGTCTCCTCCACCTCCTGATACGTTACACCACTACTCTTGAGGTAACATGTGACCTGGTCCGCGCTTTTGAAATCCAAGGCGGATAGCAACAGTTTGGCTTTCTGCCAATCTGACGCTCCCTCCATGGCGAATTTAAATTGTTTAAAATAACCATGCATGTTACCATTGTGATTAAAAGTGGTAACTTTTCAATCTGTACAAATTCACCTAACTCAGAGCTTCAAACTTAGGGACAGATGGTATAGGTTCAGATTGTTCAAGGGGAACATTTCCTTGGGGCCCAGAACAGGGTTGCACGGAAAGTTGCGAATCCACTGAAGTAGACTGGGAAGAGGTTGGATTAGGGGAGGGACTGCCATGACCCCGGGGGTACTTGCTGGTCAATCCATAGCATTCTTTGCAGACTCGCCACTAACTTCCCCTTTACCTCCCTCAACCATCTGTTCAGCAAAAATTCATCAATTATCTGCTCCGTTTTAACTGAATAGCACTGACACCGCCCGTCAATCACCCCCTGCCTCAGCTCTTTTAATTCCTTATGTAATTCATGGCAGAATTTGTGCTCTGTGTACAGCTTACACTTCATCTCTTGAAATAGTGAATGGACATCCTCCACTGTGCCCTGCATTCTCACATTCTGCCAACCAGTGTCAAACGCTTTTTGGTTAGCTTCATCCACTTGATTGATAAATGAGGCTCATTCCCACACAAACTCCTTATTTGACTGTTGACTGTTATCCAAGCACACTTGCAAATCAGCATACTCCACCATTTCAATGGATTTAATAGTAATGACTCAGCCCTGAGCCACCTGTCTGAACTCTCCAATTAATTCACCCAACCTAACAATTGGCTATATTTTTAGGTCACCCAAAAAGAGCTAGCTGAATGGTTGGCCATCTGCTGGTTACTCCACTCAGCCCAAAGTTAAATAGATTTGAGGGCCACGGTGTTAGCATGATCAGTCATCTGCCGCTCTATAAAGGTAATCCAGTCCCTAATTAAATCCACTGCCATTTCAATTCTTTATGCCCATTACGCTATTTCCACCATAAAACGCTCAGTATTACTACCCAGCATTGTGACATCCCAGATCCATTCAGCTAAAAGCCTGTGCCAGTCTAACAATTCACCTATTAATCGGGGTAGCTCATGATTCAACTGTGGGACTATCACCTCTAGACAATGGTGGACATCCATGACATGATTATCTAAGTGCAATAGCGCCCCATGAATCTCAGAGAAAGAGTGATCAAGGTGGTCAAGTAAGAGTCAATTGTCATTCTGTTGTGCTTAATTGAAATGCATGACGTCACCAATCTCAATGTTATGTCAGGCCAACACATGAAGTAGTTGGTGGATCAAAGGCTGCGCGTATGCAACATAGTATTCCTCAGCTCCATGAGAGCTGAGCCAGCGAAACAACCCTGTGGTGGTAGCGTCAAGGTAGGACATATACAATTTGTAGTGGGATTCTTGGTCTCATTAATTATAAAACAGGCTCATAGCATGTTCCCCCACATCTTCTTCATAGAGGAAGTAACCCCAAAAGAGCTATTCCATGATACCTCACAGTTGCTGAGGGGTCACATTAGTGGACTGGCCCCGCTGGGCTGACTCCAACACGGGACAAGCAGATAACAGAAGTTCCATCCTAGTTTCCTTGTCCCCTGGTTCTATCAAGCGAATATCGCTGATTCTTCATTGCATGTCTCCATTATTTCCCTGGAGTATCAGTTGTGAAATCTGATCACAATTGGTGTAAAGAGTGAGGGCTCATCATGAAGCCCTAGTGCCGTTGCACTACAGTTGACTAGTGGACCCCTGTAGTGAGCACCAATGATAACTTTTGGTGATATAGGTTAAACTTGCTGAGCTGGTTGCACAGGATAATTACCACTGAGCAACATATTGACGATTTGAATATTGCCAATCCTTAAAAAAACCAATATATAATATGGAGTTATTGCCCCAACTGACATTTTATTATATATATACATAACGCAGACTATCTCTGCTAATTACTAAAAAATTTTCTTCTCATTCTCCCACTCAACTCTTGTCCTCAGTTTTCTTAATCATTTTCAACCCTTCCGCTTAATAATCTCCTATTCATTGCATTTTAGGAGTTTTCATTCTATCTTAAGGGTTCAGAAGTATTCTCTTGATTTTCTGAACTATTGTTACTACAATTGATTTGCTTCACATCAACAAACTCTTGAACACAATATTGAGGCTCACCTTAAAAAATATAAAACAATCCACCAGATGCATGGCTTATTGTTCAGTCATATTAATTTATTGACAATGATATTTGACATTTGGGTTAGATATTGCTCTGCATGCATCCCCAAAGCTGGTCTTAATGCTTAATACAAAATTGCTTTTAGTGAGGCTCTTCATCCATTTAAGAGTTTAAACGGCGCTTTCTATGTCATTATATTATAACTGATATTATACATGAATACAACTGAACTCAGATAAATCCCCAATCGGATGTTTACCTGATACCAAATTTTGCAGCATTGCGGCCAGAGGTCCATTGACTCTTTCTACCATTACATTCATTTCTGGCCAGTAGAGAACAGAAACCACTCAACTGATTACCTTTAACTTATTCATTTTGGGATCACGTAAGACATAAAGTTGGTTCTGTTATCACTTAGCAATACTTGTGGGCATTCATGCCTTTACACTATTTGATCCAGTATGAATCTTGCAGTGATTATAGCATCTACTCTGCTCAAGGCCTTAATCTCAACCCATCTGGTTAGATGATCTGTTGCCACTATAATGTACTTTATTCTTCCAGTACTAACACACAAGGGTCACATCACATCTATTGACACCGTGTGCCAAGTGAACCCAGTATATATTAACTGGTATCGTGTCACATTCTTGTGAGGAAAGTGAATGTTAACATTTGTTGGGATTTTTGCCCACCTTTTCAGCCACCTAGATTACCCGTGGATTGTTAGGGGATAATTTCCAATGGTGAGTGAATTAGATATCAGTTGACCCCAATTTCAGGTTAATAATGTCTGGGGGATTTTAGGTAATTCGCAAGGTTTGGATCTGTCAGGGATTGATATGGGTAAATGCTTAAGATCTCATCAGGCATAGTTGCAGACAAAACGTTGCATCTGATAGTTGATCATTGTTTAGATATTAGGGTAACAATTGGGAACAGTTGGGTTTCATCACCAATCAATTGGGAATTCATCAAGCTGTTGTGAGGCGAGTGAATCTGCCTGCAGCTAGTAATCAATCAGGTGGTTTGTGACCTTCCATAATGGGTAAAGAGTCCCATTACCTAAGCAGATCATTATATAGATATTATGGTTTGATTTGTTCAAGCGGGAAATGTTAGGGACACGTTTTCTGACTCTGTCCATTTTAGGTCTCATTAATGTACAATGGGAGAATCCTAATCAGATGGAGAGGACCATTGCTTGTGGGATGTCAAAGGGAGTTAATGGCAACGGCTGCCAATTTATGACTGAGGCACCAACTGAGGATTGGGCATCAAATTCCCTGATAATTCACATTAATAAAGGAGATTGGCTTTGAGATAAACACTAAGTTTATATATTGATTTAAAGATCAATAATTCTTTTAAGGTTTATTTATCTTCAGGAAATTATTGTTGTGTGCAATAATTAGGGACTTTTTTGTCATATAAAGAGTAAGGATCAAGGATCCTTGGAAAAAAGTTGAACTTGAAAGGGAATCTTTACAGACTCCATGTCATGAGAGGAAATGCCATAAACTTCTGGATCTGAGAGTGAATCAAGTTATGCGGATAAGGGAAGAAGTCCCTATAGTCGAAATCAACAGTATTTATGTGGAGAAGTACAGGTCTAGCATTGGACCATTTCAGGTTTATATTCAACTATGGATAAAAGTATTCATACTATTATCAATCAACTATCAAATGCTATCAGACAACACGAATTGTGCACATATCCAACCTGTGAAGTTAACAGTTGGAAGCTTTCAATTGTTGAAGAACCCAGGATTGTACATTTGGTACTCACAAGAATAGTAGACAACGATCAATTTTTAACAACATTTCATGCAACAGGCTAGATAATCTATGACATTAAAATTGATTGATTCAAGCTATAATTTTGGCATAGATGATCTATTGTTTTTCTTAGGCCACCATCCTTGCAACTTTGTGTGCAGCTTGAATAATTTCTGAGCATTCTAAAAGTTTAACGAATGAGTTAAGTTTCCCATCAATCAAGTTATACAGCCTTCTTCATCTCAGTATTTTCCAATGATTTCTTCGGTGGATTTTGATCTCCTGGGGTTCATCCCTAATATTCCCTTCAATCATTTTTGGAATAGTTCATCCACTATTGGTATACACCTTGAATGGCAGGTAATCATAAAAATTAAATAGAATTCTAATGGGCTGTTCCTGCTTGGTGTATATTCTTTTAATTTTTAGGTTTGCATTTTCAGAGCTCATTAAGCCAGTCGTCTCTCTGGTTCTTTACAATTATGCAACTAGCGCATAGATGGGTGGTCAGTCACAGCCTTGAAGTGTGTCCCAAAAACACACTTGAAATGTTTTCAGGCGTATATCACCACAAGGCTTTTGCACTCTGTCACAGTGTAGTTCCTTTCTGCTGGTTTCAATACCTAACTCACATATGCCACTGGATGCTCTTCCCGTCATTGTTTCTTGGCATAAAACACCTCTTATTACTGTTAATGAGGCATCTGTCTGAATTATAAACTCCTGATTAAAATGTGGGTACTTCAGAACATAACTAGTCATCAGATGTCTTCTGAGATCATCAAACGCTTCTTGGACCTCAACATTCTAAACGAATTCTTTTTTCAGATCCTTCAGTAGGTGAAATAGTTGTTTAGTGATTCCAGCAATATACTTGTTAAGTTGGTGATAGTAGCTAATCATACAAGAAAGATTTATATGTCCCAAACACTCTTCAGGATCAACATTCATTCAATGGCCACTATTTTCTGCGGCTGCAGTTGTAATCCTCCAGAGTTTATCACAAAACCTAAATATTAAAGCTCTTTCATGAATAAATGGCATTTCCTCAGCTTGATCTTTAGATTTGTTATCGCTAAATGAATAAACACTTCCTCCAAGTGTTCCAGGTGATTGTAAGGGTCCTACTGAAAACGTTGATGTCATTAAAGTACACCAAAATTCAAGACAATATCAGGTCACTCAAGATAAAATCTATCACCATCTGAAAAAGTTGCCTGCGCATTACATAATCCTTGGAGCATCTCATTGGCTGGTAAAACCATTGTGTAGGTGATTATCTCACACTTCTATTGATCTTCTTTTGGCAATTTTACTACCAATATTACAAGATATAATTCATCACCAAAAAGAACTTGGCTTCCCCTAGGCGATTGAGCACGTTATATATTCTCAGCAGCGGATTTAATCCTTCTTAGTGTTTTTATAAAATCGTCAGTAATCTATCACCACACAATTTGATCCATCTCTTTTCTTCAAAATAAGGATTGGACTCGCCCATGGACTTGATGAAGGCACAAGGAGTCCATGCTCAATCAGTCTACTGTTTTTTTCACTGACTACTGCTTCGCCAACCTTGGATTGGCAGACAGGTCACATTTGTTTGGAGGGTGTTCCACAGTGTCAATCTTATGGATCACAATATTATTGAATTCAAGGTCATGCCCATCTTGGAAAACGTCACCCAATATTTTTTAAAAATTCTAGCACTTCTTCCTGATGATGTTCTGAGAACCCGGCAGTTGCTCTCAAATCAACCAGTATGTCGCAATTCTGATATGACTGGATGATAAGCCCTAAGTCAATATGGTGGAACAGATGGAATCCGTCGAGTTGTTATGAGTATTATAAATTTGATCAAAATGAGGCGATATTGAGTTGTTGGGAAATCTGCCAAATTGGACAATCATGAATTAATGAATGAAGAATTGGCTGACCACTGAGATATGGCGAAGTGAATTACTAAGCCATGAAAGCAATACCATCCAAAGTCACTATGATACAAGTGGGATGAGATGATCAAGGAGGTTATGTTGTTAATAGTTTAGAGTGTGCGGAACAGAGAGGAGCCGCTACAGTTATTATATTAGATAAAAGAGTATAGTGGGAGCAAGTGCTCTACATTTATTAATAAGTTTATTCCTGTTGGTACAAGGGCAACAATCCTCATATCGTTGGTCATATTGCTCAGTGGGTCAAACCCTGTGCGATCATTTATGGCGTATCTCATTGATAACGCCAATTTTGTAATAGTGGTGCTCACTACAGGGGGCCCATTTACAATCACAAAAACTGATAAACGTTCCTCCGCCGCTAGTCATGTCGTATCAGGCTTGCTTTGGTAATAAATTATATCAGAACTCTGCAACTGTTGATTATGCAGAACCCAAGCTTGCCTTGGACACTGTGCTTAACTGGAAGAAGGAGTTTCTTCAGGATTGTTGTATTGATAAGCTGCCTCCATTTGATCACGATGGGAACATCCATGAATTCTTTAAACGATTTGAGTTTGCAGTAGAAGGTGATTCAGATCGGCGTAAAGCTAAAATACTAATGTCACCCTGAATGTTGGAAGCGCCAACCAAGTTACTTGCTATCTTCACAACAGTTCCATTACCTTTCAAAAAGTGATGTACACTGTGCTATGGTTGTTTGGAGGAACTTCAAAAATGGCGCAACTGAAGGCTGAGTTTCTAACCATTGGGTTTCAACATAATGAGACCCTCACTGCATTTGCTTATTGATTCTCAGCAGAAGCCCATGTGTCAATTGGGGCAGGAGTTTTAACTGAATGTGACATAAGCATAGCATTGACCTCTGCTGTGAAACCATACCGTGAGCTTTTTAATGCCTTGGATTCATATTTAGAGGTTGACGTACCTTTGCTTAAACTTGTTTAAATTCTACACTGTTAATCCGCTACCTTCCCTCCACCCAGTATAGAGCAGAAACTGATCGCCTCCACTGATAACCATGTTTATTCGAAGGAATTATCCTTCTCTGTTCAGCGTTCAGTTGGTATTCCCTGGTCTTATTATCATCACAAGCCTCACTTTCAATCTAGTTGCCAACAGATGTTCTCCTACTAGAATGGGTCTGGTTACACTGTTCAATAGCAGTCCACCTTTTTGGGTGGCCCATTTTACAACAATCAAGAATGTAGGTCTTATGGGGTTAATTGCTTTTCGTGCAGTTGCTCAGGGCACCTGGCTAGGAGTTGTCATAATTATCAGGTTCAGTACCTACTGAGGGAGCAGTATAATCAGGGAAAAGTCAGAGAGGAGTAGAGATGGGACTCTCTACCTCCGCTATTCTGACTCAAAACGTCCCACCTGACCCTATTCCTGCACAGCTAGCGGAAGTTTCCCACTATGATGATGCATTTCTATATCAGCCGCTGGTTGGAGGGGTAAATGTGCTGACACGAACACAATTAGTAGCCATGGCAGAAGCAGGCTCCCAGGAGCACCCAAAACCGTATGCTTGCCAATTGTTCAATTACCTTCCTACAGATAAACCAGATCCATTAGCTGATGCGCTCCTCTTAAAAGCGGTAAGCGCGGCCCTCCCTGTGGACGCTATTGTTAAAAAATACCCTAAAGTGAGAAAGGGTATTATGAGCTTTCCTAAAAAAAAGCAGTTAAATGTCCATGTTTTAAAACAATCAGACGCATATTACTCTGAGTGTACTTACTGTGACACTGTTGTAGCGAAAACCTGAGTTTGTGAAATAAATGATATGGGTGCCCCAATCAATATAGTATCCTCAAAGTTGGTGTCAAAGTTGGCATTAAAGCCTGATGTAGAGCATCGCATGGTGTATGGGACTGCAGGCGCAGAAAGTACAGTCTCTGAAGGAGCATACAGTGCACTACCTTTGCGATTTGGGTCGATTGTCATTTTAGTCCCAGCTATAGTGTTACCAAACAATAACTACAACCTGGTAATTGGAACCACTTTTATGCATCATTTTGGGGCTGTTGTTGATATGACAGCGGAGACATTTGAAGTTCTGGGGCAGCGGATCCCAATCTACTTCACTTCCAGTTGAATGCCAAAGAATCTTGTACACATGAGTCACATTAACCTTGCATATGGTGATGGGGTGGTTTTGGTTTGCTATCATCAAGTAAAAAACAAGACCTGGGCCCTTCCTCGCCAAATTTATGAACATCAAGGGCTACCGCTTAGAGCCGCTGGCCCTATATCTCTTCCCTCTGGACACCAAGAAATCATAAGCACTGAGTTAGAGGTGGAAGTGCCTGCTGGGGTATATGGGGAGGTCATTAGGCCCTATCAGCAATAATGGCTTAAGTCCCACGTGGCCCCTGGTATTATACTCCTAGGGCATGGGGAGATCAAGGTTTTGATAGTGAATCTTCAGGATAGACCAATGCAAATCTGACTACACCAGATAGTTACATTACTACATTTCATTCCAGTTGAGGAGATCTTCAAATTTATGAGTTTGGTTCACTAATGTTGAATTTGGTCTGCCCAATGAAACACAGTCTGGCGTAATGTCATTTGTACCACGTGAAAACTTAATGAGGTTAACATAAGATCAGAAATATCAAGCGGAAGCTTTATTTTAAAAGTACAAAGAGATCTTTGCTATCAATGATCGTGATTTAGGGTGCGCCTGAGGAGTGATTCATTGAGTGGACACTGGGGATCATCCCCCCAAGATTTCAGCCAATCCGCTGATCTAGAGCTGCGGAAGAAGTTGTTACAGCAGAAATTGATAAACTGTTGGAGCAAGGAATGCTTAACCATCAAAGAGCCCATGGGCTCTCCCCGTTCTAATTTTCAAAAAGAAGGATGATACTAACTGGGTAGTAATAGACTACAGCAAACTCAACAGCATTAAAAAAGGATTCATACCCTTTGCCACGAATTGATGATGCGTTGGACCGGTTGGGGGAGCTCGTTATTTCTCCACCATGTATTTGATATCTGGCTATTGGCAGATTGAGTTACCTGCGGCGGAACAAGTAAAATGCGCCATTATCACATCAAAAGGGCTTTCAATTGACACATATGCCACAAGGGCTGTGTAATGCCCCAGCTACTTTAACAATGGGCGAAGGACACTATCATTGGCAACTTGAAGCTGTCCTGCGTTCTGGTATACCTTGATGATATAAACTTTTTCTCCCACACGTTTTCTGAGCACCTTAACCATTTGGAAGAGTTATTCCGCCGGTTGGCTGAGGCCAACATCAAAGTAAACCTTGGAAATGCCACTTTTTTAAGGATCAGCTAGAGTACCTCGGATATACTTTTGATGCAACAGGGCTGAAGCCCCAACCAGATAAGGTGGAGGCCATTTGGAAGATTACCATACTAAGAAGTAAGCGAGATATACAAGTATTTTTAGGGATGGTTGGCTACTATCGCCGATTCATACCAAACTTTAGTTGTATTGGAGGTCTTCTGTTTGAATTATTAAAAAGGACACCACGTTTGTATGGACAGAACACTGTCAGCGCTCCTTTGATACTCTTTGAACAGCATTGATCAATGCGCTAGTGCTACACTACCCAAATCTCGAAAATGAATTTATTGTACAGATGAATGCATCTCTTTCCACTGTGGGGGAAGTTCTATCCCAAAAAGATGATGAATGGGAGGAGCACCCATTGGCATACTGCGGCCGGAGCCTGAATAGGCATGAATGTAAATATACTGTGACCAAGCGGGAGTGCTTAGCAGTGATTTAGGCATACAAGCAAATCTAAAGTGTATTTGAATGGTGTAAAGTTTAAAGTCATAACGGATCATGCCTCTTTACACTGGTTGCAGAACCTTAAAAAGCCGGAGGGTCGTCTAGCTTGATGGGCCCTTAAACTACAGGCTTACAACCTCAAGATCCTAAACTGACCCGGAGCAAAACACCAGAATGAAGATTGCTTGTCAAGGCTACCAACTGTTGCAGTTATAGAGGATCTGAGTGATATTATGTATGACAAAATGCTCAGAGGAAAGCTTGATGATGAGCCGCAACAAGTCATCAAGGCATTGAATGAAATACGAGCCAATACTTTCAGCAGAATGGTGAGTTGTACAAGCAGATCAGCAACTCCACAGTAAACTTTTTTACAGCCTTCAACGCAGCCTAAGATTATCATGAACACACATAAAGCAGTTGGGCATGTTGGAGTTCGCAAGACGTTGGAATTATTGCAGCCTCATTATTACTGAGAAAGCATGAACTTCGATGTGCTTGATACTGTCTACTCCTGTCACCAGTGCCAAGTAGAAAAGCCATTCCTCCAGAAGACCTCATATAGGTTAGTGAAGCCACACTTTGCTTGGCATATGGTTTCCCTTGATGTCGTTGGTCCTCTGCCAACAGTAGCTAACCAATCTAAGTATATCCTGGTGGCCATTGACCACTTGACCAGGTGGGGTGAGGCGCGGGCCATTTGGGACCTGGGCAGTTACTGTGGCTTAGTTGGTAATGGAGTGTAACATTCAGTGTCACGGCTGTCCTCAGTTTATCCTTACTGACAATGGTACTAATTTTACCTCTCACATACTTCCCAAGCTCAACGAAATGGTGGCCATCCATGGGGCTCTAACAACCCCATATCACCCTGAGTCCAACGGAATGGTTGAACGGGTCAATGGGACCTTGGTGAACATACTACGGAAGTTGGTTATGGATAGGCCCTCTGATTGGAGTACCCTCCTTTCTATCGTGGTGTTTGCCTACAACATTAGCTACCATTATGCCACAGGGAAAAGCCATTCCAATTGCTTTACAGATGGGACCTCACTTTGCCTGCGCTCCTATATGCTTGTGTAGAGGACACCAGCGGAATGGATCTTCAATACTATTTGACTGCCCTAATGAATACGCTGATTAAATTACAAACCAAAGCATACTTGTTCAGCTTAGCCAAGGAAATTATAAACCAGGCTGCTGATCAGGTATGGCGAAGTGACCTAGCATAATTCAAAGATGGAGACATGGTTCTATTCCACAATCAACATGGGTTTGGCTGGAAACACAAGTTGGCCAGTATCTGGATTGGGCCATTCGAAGTTATTGAGAAGACAAGTATGGATGCATATACTATCAAAGACCCTGTTAGCGGTTGGATTATCAACTGAGTTCATGAAAAGTTTCTCCAGATGTATAAGCAATAGGAGCCTTATCATTCAGTCAAGGAGGGGGTAATGTCACAATTCTGATATGACTGGATGATAATCCCTAAGTCAATATGGTGGAACGGATGGAATCCACCGAGTTGTTTCGAGTATGATTAATTTGAGAACCTCAAAATGAGGTGATATTGGGTTGTTGAGAAATCGGCTGAATTGGGTGATAGAATTAAAGAATGAATAATTGGCGGGACCAATGAGATATGACGAAGTGAATTACTAAGCCATGAAAGCAGTACCATCCAAAGTCACTATGATACAAGTGGGATGAGACGATTGAGGAGGTTAGGTTGTTAATAGTTTAGAGTGTGCAGAACAGAGAGGAGCCACTACAGCTATTATGTTAAATAAAAGAGTATAGTGGGAGCAAGTGCTCCACATTTATTAATAAGTTTATTTTTGTTGGTTCAAGGGCAATGATCCTCATATCTTTGGTCCTATTGCTCAGTGGGTCAAACCCTGTGCAATCATTCATGGCGTATCTCATTGATAACACCAATTTTGTAATACAGTACATTACCGTTTTCAGCATCATTTTCCAATAATTCTTATCTCTTCTTGTGTTCTATAGTAATGGAACTCTTAGATTTCTCCTGTCAAGATGTAACGCGCAGATGAAATAATTTGGTTTTTCTCCATCCTTATTAGGTTTTCGCTAAGATTGGCCAGTAATGCTCATATTTCACCATGGACTGGCATTTTAATCTCCAAAGCTACTAAAGATATTAATCTAAAATTGTTCTATGCGATGACTATGTCTTCATATAATTGTTCCAGGTTTTCCAAAGATAATCCTGTGTTAACTTTTATTTACGTTTTTGGCAAAATAGTATCTGTCATTTTTATCCTCAATGACATCCCATAGTTTTTGAGAATCTGCTTCAACATTTATCTTTTTTTCTTCCAACCAACATGTATTGGATGGGAATTATGTCATCAATGTAAATTATATTTACAAAACCATTTTCTTTGTTAGTGGAGTTTCTCCTTTTTGATGATATAACAAGGCAGGGTTTGCCACAGAATTGTTTAGGTTTTTCCCTAAAAATTGAATTTGACACCATACTTTCTCAGAAATTCCATTCCAATTAGGATTTTATAATTCTTATTTTCAGTATTATACTAGGAGATGATACACCCGAGATCTGAACTCAAGAGGCAATGCAGTGTATGCTCAACAGGTGGTTGTCATATCCGTTCTGGCGGTTCCATATTCTTTTCAGTGCTCTAAATCTGGAATAATCTTCATTTACTTAACCAACTTGGTCAAAACAATATTAATGGGCGCCCCACTATCGATTATTGCTTGTACATTTACTAAATTGGCAATAATGGCCACATAAGTACAATCACAGTATAGAAGTAAAATGGTTACTGAGTGAATCATGGCATTATTTGCCAAATTTAGAGTATGAATTAAATGCATGGACAAATCAGTAAAGGATTCCTTGATTTCGCTAATAGTGAGAGAAACGTTTTCATCATCAAGATTTTCCATGAGTAATGTCTTGTGCTTTCAGCAGTACTGATCTTTTCCGCTAACTGAGGGGCATATGACTGAGCAACTTATTTTTACAATTTTCAGGTCTATCCCCTTCGCCTTTGCTTGGGTGATTGCATTTACATCCAAATTAGCCACTTGGTAAAGTGGATCAGGTGTATCTTCATCTTTAAATATATCAGAATTATCCAGGTCATCTTTAAATATGTCAGGGGGAAAAGGTTTGATTGCATCTCTAGATTGTTTAATATCTAGACTGCTGGTCCTTTTCCCAATCCTGTCCAGTTTCCTTCTCTTTAGCCTAGACCAGAGTTACTTGCTCTTTAGGCTTCTTATACCAACATTGAGCAACTACATGCTTAAGTTTTTCACATTGGTGACATTGGGTTTGAGTTTTATATACTCTTTTTTAGTACTTTAGGCTTATTTTCCATTACAACTTATTTCTGTTGTTACATATTAGGCTCAGAAAATAACATTATATCATATGTTCTGGCGATAATGGCTTTATAGGTTTGGTAAGGTGGTTCAAATGTTGCTTCTAGCACCTTAAGATACTAAGGCATCTGTGATGTGGAAGATTAATTCGCAAACACAAAAACTATAGCGTGGTGAAAATCTCTGTAGGGCTGTTGCGCTGTTTGCATTTCTATGTTGGTCAAAATCCAATAGAACTTTTGCACCAGCTAGGATTTGTGCTTCCTGGTAAAATCACTCAGCAAAAGTGGCTAATGTTTCATCCTTCTTGAATTCCCATGAACTCCTGTTTATGGCTAACCATCTTCTCAGGATTACCAAATTGAGTCATGATTGCATCTTTGGCATTACTGTATGGTCATTTTTCCTCATTGATGATGTTTCAACACCAGAAATTGAAAATGGTGTCTAAGCAGTTAATCATGAATACTGCTTTTTGTCATTCCCAATATCCAAAAATCATCATAACTAATAAGCAGAAAAACACTATTTCATTATCCTGGTGAAACATAGGTAATCTCAGCGTATTTAAAAATTATTTTGTTGCTACTTTGGTAAGAGATTCCTGCTCAGCAACATAGGTAATGATAGGTGTTTTTTAGGAGTCATCTATAAAATTAAAGCAAAAGATCCAGGTATATGTCTTGGGTTTGCAACTCTTAGCTGAAACTCCATGCGTAATGTTGTCAGCTTAATTTGCCTCCATCTGGGTGCCATGACATTTGTGATTTTCACGTTTTTGTAAGTACTTTAGAGTCTGTGCTACGTCTTCCCAAATCTGAAAAAACGTTCTCTATCCACTTCCTTCTCTGTCTTCTGTAACAGTATCTCTTTGATTACTTCAGTCCCCTTGTGTTTCAAGGAGGTGACTTTTCCATAGATTCATTGTTGACCTTTGCAACTTGTTTTAATTCCTCCTAAGATTTTCTCACTAGCTCATCTGAATTTAGTTAGGTAATCTTGTGACGTTAAGTTCAGCATATTCTTGTTCATGGTTTCTGTCACAGATGAGACCACAACTGGTCATCTGGTTATTCCTTAACCAGTGGAATGCATGAGAATAACCACCAAAATTGTAGAGATACTTGCGACCAGCTCATTGCGTATGGTGACAACCAAGGACTTTTTATAGATGAGAGCGAGCTAAGAATTTTTCACTTAATCAGCATGACGTCATGAGCAATAACTTTCATCAAGGATGAGATAATCATGCAAATTAATTTTCGCCCTGCTGAGTTAGAAGATTTAATTAATGGGGAAAATGACTCTGGCTAAATTTCATATGAAAATTGACCACCTTTTTTACCTTCAAAAGTCCAAAACAACTTACATTCCGCCGGTGATAAACAATATATCAACCAAATATATCGGTGAGAGCTTTTGAGGTTTGAAAGCAAATATTACCACATCCAGTAATCAGCCAATTTTTGGAGTGACGCAAAGGCACAATGTGAGGCGCATCATAGGAGTGCCATCGCTCAAACCTGGAGTCAAGATAGGCATTACAAAATTTGGAATCAATTAATATCAACAGAAGCAACAATGGGGCAGAACCCAGAAGTTGGACCTGCTACAAAGGCCACTGAACATCCAGGTTCAGGGTAACCACCACGAAAATAGCTTGAAGTTGCAGTAATTGGCTCAAATTGGGCTGAAGATATAAAAGCAGCCTTCGTAAGACGTCTGACTAAAGGAACTTGAAATTCTCTTATTGAAACCCCAAAATCTTAAGTGCTTTACAGTATTTTATTTACTTTATATCTTAGATATCCCATTGGATTACAAAATATTCAATTTTACCCTAATAAAAAACTTTTTACAGAAACTTAAGTTTATACATTTTGTTTTAACTTGTGTTTTATCAAGTTAGTAATCGCCAGTAACCAGTATGGTAATAATCAATTTGGAAGAAGAAGTTCTATGTTGTGGATACCTTGATGTTGATAACGCCAAGGAAGAGGCTGGAAAGGTTCCTTTAAGTCTTGAGGGCCGACGTGTGTCAAGAATTTCTAAGGACTTCAAGAAGTTTGCCATGAGTGCAACCAGTTTAACAAAGCGATTGATGCACCAAAGGGTAGCATATGAGAAGGAATTTCTTAGTTAGAGAGATTGTGATGTTAGAGAAGGTTGCCTGGTGCCTAATTTGCGCGGGTAGATCCCCTGAGCAGTAATTCAGCATCTAAAGTTAAGTGATCTGAGGTCAACACTGACTTTGGTGCTTGCTACAGGGTTGGCACCAACAGGCCCTATTAATGATCATTTTGTTCCTCTGAGCAAGTTGAAGATGATGCAGATATTAAGTGTATCATTGAGAGGGTGGACAAGATACCCTTGAACTCATGACCAGGGAGAAGGATACCATCCGTATTGGAATCCAAACCCTGAAGTTTGAAGTGCCATATTTGCGTAAAATCTTGAGCGTGTCAAGGAAACCGCTAAAAGAGCTAGAATTGCCTCACTTCCCATAGTGATAGGACCCTCACCAATTTTCAAACTGGAACTTACACTTGAGAGCTTTAAGGAGAGAATTGTATTCCTCAAAAAATGTGAAACCATCACTCTATAAATGAATATTGAGAGTTCTTGAAACAGAATGAAATTATGCTGTTTGCGAGGGACAAGAGGATAGAAGACCTGAAGGCACTGATGCATACTGTACTTGGCCTACCTATATTTGACTATATCTCAAATGGAGGCACCTATGTGGACTGCTCTTAAGAATTTACCACAACCAGTCAGATCTTGTACTCAGCTGACTACGATGCACTCTGATCCTGTTGAAAAGGACCATACCTTTAAACCATATTTCAAGACCATATATACACCTGAAGTAGAGACAATTGCGGGAACCCCCCAGATGTAGGAAAATGGCATGAATGGTGCTACTGATCACCAAAGGCTCATCAAACACAAGGATGCATGAGCAAAAAGCTCAAGAGATCCTGAACGCGATCCTAAGATCTGGATTATCTTGGACCAAAGTCTAAAAGCTCTTACTTCCCAGTCAATTAGTGAACAGGGTTTATAGAATATGAAACAAGAGTTTCAGTTGATGATGGGCAAAAACGATTCAGTTGTAATTCACGTTTTTGTTTCTACCTTAAGGCCCAGAAGTTATGGACCACAGGAGTAATGGATCTGCATACAGCCAAGACAGGTTTATTAAGCTCCCTGAAGATGTATACTTATTTGAAGATGCAAATGCCTTTGGCGGTCAAGAGCGCTACCTTCCTCAAAGCGCTTAAGGAGGTGCTACGCGATGTGCAAGGGATGTAAAAATCTGAATTTAAGTCGATGGCACCTACATAACACCCTTAATGATCTAATAAGGCCGTTTGTCTTGCCAAAGATAAGGGTGAGAAGCCTAAAGATAAGAGTAAAAAACCGCCTGAATGCTTGCCACAGCAAAAAAGTGCCCCAAGCGTCACCAACCCTGGCATTTCATTCAATCATGTTCATTAGTTACTGCTGAAAAAAGGTGCCAACCCCTAAAAGAGGACACAAAAAACACCATTATTGGGTGAACCTCACACTGAGGGTGAGGACGACCATGGAGATGAAGATTTGGCTAGTGCGGGTTATCATATGTTAGGGGCACCTAGCACAGTGGCGGTACCAGTTAGGCTTAGAGTTAATGGTGCTGATAAACATGTATTGAGCGATACCTATTTAGCCCAAACAAAAAGCCTACCCAAGCGACTAATTAGTTAAAGGAGAGCAGTTGGTCGCGTCTACCTTTAATAATGTGGCATCTTATGGGGAAGAAAATACCAAGGCCAATACAAACGCTGTTTCTTTAAAACAATTTGAGAAATCTGCCATTGAAGTCCTGACCACTGTAAACCCCTTTGGCAAGAGTAACAATGATGGAAGTTATTAACCAGAAGGTGCACGTACTGGTAGTGCTGGACACCGTGGCTCCAGTGAACATTATCCCCTCAAACTTATGAAGAAACTCAAGTTTATACCAGATGTTGACTAAAGTGTGAAATACCATACCGCAGGACCTGACATTACCCACGCCTTTGGAGATTATTCTGCTTTGCCCTTTCAAAACTGGCACCTGATCCTTTTGGCACTAGAAGCGGTACTGGACAATAACTACTATGCTTTTATGATGGGGACACAGTTTCTTCTGGAGATTGGGGTGAAGATTAACTTTACCATTAGCATGTTTAGCATTTTGAACTATCCAACTCCCCCTGGTGTTCAAGGACAAAGACATTAAATCTTAAAAACAGCAATAAGCTTGGTCAAAGCAGAACAAAAAATCTATGTAATTCACTACACCTTAACGGAGAGGGTGTAAAACAACTACCACATATCGTTAGAGTTAAAGAAGGACTTCCCTTGAGTGCTAGTGAAAGAATAGAAATTTGACCAGGCTACCAAAGAAGAATGACCTTGTCAATAAATGGTAAGGTTCCTCCTAACACAATATTGAAAGTGTATAGTCGATACAGAATCCATGAGCAAGAGCCCATAGTACAACCATAGTTCTAAAGCACTACCAACTATAGAGAGCTAAACCTTGTTTTGGGGAACATCAATAACAAACCAATCTGAGTTGAAATGGGACAAGTTGTAGCACTGGCCCACCTGACTAGTTGCCAAGATACCAAGTCCATCCACACGAGAAGGTTTTGACAAGCTCAGATTTTGGGATGTGACCCTAAGCAGCAAAAATAGTTGGACGAACTTTTGGACGATTTTAATGACATCTTTAGCATCAGTCCCAATGACTATGGCATGTGCTAGGGAGATCCATAAGATGGACACCTGTTTCTGCTGTCCCCTTATAATGCAAACCTTAAGCCATTTGAAGATAGAGGACGCAGCCAACGCACAAGAGCTCAATCAGTTAGCTGAAGCTCTGCCAATCTGTCCATATAAGAGCCCATGGGCATCTCCTTTGATGCTGGTTCACAAGGAGGATGGGACACATATGGCGGTCATGGACACCGCCGCTTACACGAGATTACCAAGAAGAATTCTTGCCCATTGCAACGCATCAACGATGTTTTGAAGCGACTAGGTTGCTCAGAATAATCTTTGACCATGCCCTTTCAACAGATGCTGGAAAATGAAACTATCTCCCAAGGGTCAGGATAATTGCGCTTTAATCAGCAGCCAAAGGTTTTTTGAACCCATGAGAATGCCGCAGGGGCTCTGCAACGCCCCTTCAACCTTATAATGAGTGATGGATCAAATCTTCGGTGATCTGAAGTGGTTTAATGTGTTAATATACCTAGTTGACATTACTGTGTTTAGTCTCACATTTCAAGAACACTTGCAGCACCTCCAAAAGGTCTTCACGCAGCTGCGCTAATCCAACTTGAATGAAGAGAAAGTGTGCTTTCTTTAAGAGATAGCAGAGTTTTAGGGGCACAATATTAGCCCATCTGGAATTAAGCCTCAGGATGAGAAAGTGAATGCAATTGTGGCAATGGAGCTACCCAAGGGTATGAAGGACGTTCAAATGTTCCTAATAATAGCGGGGTAATACAGGCAGTTTATCCACCATTTTGCAAACTTTGTGGTGCCCCTTATCTACCTGCTGACTAAAGAGTCAAAGTTCAAATGGAGCCTGGAAAAGGAACAGGCATTCACGGAGGTGAAGGCACGGTTGGTATAAGCATCAATCTTGGTATATCCAGATTACAATAAAACCTTATACTTGTACACTAACGCCAGTGATGTGAGACTTGGTGATATATTAACATTTTTAGATGAAGATGTTGTAGATAACCTGATAAAGTATTACTCCAAAGTATTCAGAAAGGCCAAAATTCATTTACACAGTTACCAAAAGCAAATGCCTTGCAGTAATTAGAGCAGTCAAGCACTTTAGGCCTTATCTATATGGAGTACATTTTAAAGCAGTCACAGATAACATGTCACTTTGCTGGTTAATAACATAAAGGGACCATATGGACGCCTTGCCTGTTGGGCTGTCCTCCTCCAAGGGTATATTTTCAAAATCATACATTGAGCAGGAGACAAACACCTCAACGTGGATGATTTGTCAAGACTAATGGTATTACACATGAAGGCACCAGAGAGTGATCACCTGTACGATCTAATTTGCTACTTGAAAAGGCTTGGTAAAACGAGACAGAGGAAGTAAAGAGTGTCCTGCGCAGATGATTTGAATACACCTGACGTGTCAATGGAAATATGAAAAAGAAGGTTAAAAAATGGTATCCATACATCCATCCTAGTGACCGCATAAAGATAGTTTTGGAGGATCAAAAGCATGTGGCCATGGATGATTCCAGAAGATGTTGGTATACCTCAAGGAAAGGGTCTACTAGGAATGCATGTCTGATGAAGTACACCAAGCCTTAGAGCTATGTGTACCTTGCGCTAGTTTTTGCCCACTGGAAAAGAAATTCAAGTTTATGCCCATTTTCACGGCACCATTCAGAAATGTCTCTATTTATTTGGTGGGACATTCGCCAAAAGCATCCAGTGGCACCAAGTTCATTCTGGTGGCAATCGACCACTCCACTAATTGGGTCAAAACGTCTGAAGTCAAAACGTATACCGCGAATTCCACTGCCCATTTCTTGTACAACCAGGTGATCACAAGACACGGATGCCTTCTAATTCTACTGTTGGACAATGACAAAACCTTTTCTCAGATGTGGTGAAGAAAAATGATGGATTTTGTAGGGGTGAAGCAGCAGTTCATTAACCTCTACAATATTCTAATGAGATTGTTGAGAGAGTGAATGGGACCCTAGGAGGAATTTTAAAGAAGATGGCTCTTATATAAAAGTTGAAGTGGGACCAATTGCTCCCATCAGCGCTTTTTGGCTTACTGGTAAGCCATCTTAGAGTGCTTTTAATGTCACCCTTCAAGTCCTTATATGGTCCAGAGGCCAATATGCCTACACTCCTGGCACCAATCATAGCAGAAGATAGAAGAAACCTACCACCTAAGAGTTACCAACAGGAGTTGTCAGAAAAGCTTATTAGAATACAGTTAGAAGCTTCAATCAACATTGAAGAAAGCCTCTCTCTAAGACAAAGGGAAAGCCAGAAAAGAAAAAAGCTACCCAAATTCAACATAGGAGAGAAGGTTTTGTTTTACTTTCATAGAAGAACCTAACATGAGAAACTACAGGACAAAGGGACGGGGCCTGCTACTGTTTTAACTAAGAGAGTAGCGGAATACTATATCTGAGATGACGCCACTAATTTTGTTTTTTGTAGAGTTCACGACTGGCACCTCTGATTATTCCACAGGTCTCATTCTTGAAAGGTTAATTGTCACGTTTGATATCATGACTGGTGCATCTGGTCATTCCTTAACCAGTTGAATGCATGAGAATAACCCCCAAACCAAAGAGGTACTGGCGACCATCCCACTGCAGATGGGGGCGATCAAGGCCCTTTTATAGGCAAGGGAGAGCTAATAAATTTTTCTCCAAGTCAGCAAGGAGTCATGATAAATAATTTTTAGTAAGAATGAAGTGATGACTTGCGCAATAATTTTCGCCCTACCAAGTAAAAAGATTTATTATATGAGGATGATGACTCCGCCAAAATTCAATATGAAAATCAACCCCCTTTTATACCTTTGGGGGTCTTAAATAAATACATTCATTCTGTGATAAAATAAAGAATGAATTAAATTATGCCAGTGAGAGCTTTTGAGATTTGCAAGTGAATATTACCAAATCTGGTAATAAGAAATTTCTATAATGCTTTTGAACCATGATGTGAGTTTCATCATAGGAGCGCTATTGCTTAAACATGAAGTCAAGACAAACATCACCAAATTTGGTAATAAATTAATACAACAGAAGCAACAATGGTACAAAGACTAAGAAGCGGGCCAAATACAAAGCCCCTGAACATCCAGATTCAGGAATAGTCACCGTAAGACGAAGCTTGCAGTTACAGTAACTAGCTCAAATGGATGAAGATACAAAAAGCAGCAGTCAGAAGACGTCTGACTTTTAATTCTTGAAAATCCTCTTATCAAAACCCAAAATTCCTAAATAATTTTCAATATTTCATTTACTTTATAGATTGTAATTCCCCTTGAAGGTTAATATACTTTAAGTTTATATCCTAATAAAAAACCTTTCTACAGAAACTTAAGTTTATCTTTTTGTTTGAACTTGTGTTGTATCAAATTAGCACTTTCCAGTAACCAGTCAGGGTAACTAAATACTCTGTCACCAGTAGTCAGTTTAAGATTGATCAATTTGGAAGAAGACACCTTTTGTCAAAAATTAACTTGGTGCTGATAATGTTAAGGAAGAGATTGGAAAGTTCCTTATTTGAGTTCTAAGGGCCAACGTATGTCAAATTTCTAGGGGTGTCAAGAAGTTTGCCATGGGCGCGGACAGTTTAACCAAACAATCAATGCACCAAGGGGTAACATCTGAGAAGGAGTTGCCTAGCAAGAGCAGTTATAATGTTAGAGAAGGAGGTCTGGTGCCTAACTGTGCAGAGTAAGTCCATGAAAAGTGAGTCAGCAGTTAAAGTTAAGTTAGCCAAGGTTGGTGCGCTGACTGTTTATAAATCCTGTCCACAGCTCTGAAGTTTATTTTGCATGACATTGTGATGATTTTTTCTGTAAGCTTTAGCCTGGAAGCTAAACTACCCTTGTAGTGAGCACCAAATGTAAACTTTTCTAGGGTTTACTGCACAGGTTAAATGTGCGCGTTGAATGTATTGTTGATAAGAGATGAATGGGTTGACAATAGTATGAAGATTATCGTCCTAGTTGAGCTCTTCACACTAAAATTGAGTATTGTCTTCAGTGCTAAACAGGTTCTAATGCTCTTCCTTCTGAAATTTGAAGGTACTTGAAATCTCCCAGAGAAGGTAAATCCTATCCCTTTAACTCTTCCTCTGGTGTTGGCAACTTCTGGATCAAGGGAATTTCTTTCTTCCTTAACGCAAGAGCCCACAAAGACTTTAAAAGCAAATTCTAGACAAAGGATAACTATCCTTTAACTCCAATAATAAGAGTAAAATACAAAATGTAAAAATCTAAATAGCTATGAGACTTAAACCTTTCTTTTTTATTAATTCAGAAGCAAGGGATTTATATGGGGAATCTGACTCCTAACTCTTTTGTTAGCACCCTAATAGGAACGTCAGTCATCACCGAAAATTATCCCACTTAAGTCATTCAAAATGGAAATTTATTCATCCATCTAGTAAAATTCCACAAGCGACTAGAACATGATCACTTCTGGGTTGAGTATTTTAATAACTATTTCCAAACATTTTTACTCAAACCTAGTGAATTATTGTCAATAAGCTAGCAACCTGCTTAGGTAATGGGATCCTTTACCCATTAACAGCAGGTTATGTTGACTTAAAGGTTAACCTGTGAGTTGCTACCAAAAAGCGTTGTCAACGCCCACCAATAAAAAGTAATCCTTAATCAATTGGAAATAACCCTGATCATATCATACAAGATCATTAAACTATAATTCAATAAATTAATAAACAAATCACTTTGAAAACTTTGCTTGGACTTCTCCCTGGCAGAATATCAGTAATCCAGTGGGATTAATCCTGATAAATTAATCAGTTTATGGGGAGAATACCCCAGTGGTAGAATATGGACCCTCTACCACTGCCTCCCTGAGTTTGCTTCTGGTAGATGAACTTTGGGTAGGGGCCACTTATGACTTTGTTGGCGTTGCGCACCAATTCCCTGAACTGAGATAGCAAATAGCAAGGTGGTCCATGGATTTCCTGGCCTACCATATGTTGTGCATGGAGGTTTTCCAGATTTTATCCTTCTTTCCCATTAATTTGGATCCGCTTCATCAGTGCGGTATTGTCCCCAGGTCAGCCCACCTTGAATAAAATTAAAAATAAATTAATCAGTGTCCCATAAGGAATAACAACCAACGATAGTTACTATATCCTATAATAACTTTCACATCCACTAAGCTAAATAACCCCCAGTTGATAAAGCAGATGATATAATTAATTAAGCTAAATTATGTGGGCATACTGAAATCCTAACAGCGTTGGGGAGTTGTTGGGTAAATGTGCTGCAGCCTAAATAAATGACATTTTTGTTCTCCCCCAATCAAGCATCCCATGCAATTTACCTGCAGCAATTGGTGGATCATTAGAGCAGCAAACTTGATGATGAAGATTAGTAATTGTGAGTTCTTTAAGTATCAAGTCACCTTTTTTGGGCAACACCGTTTTTGAAAAAGGACACATTATCACTTTAAAAGGAGAAGGATATTTGGAATTAACTCATGCCCACCTAAGTTAAATATTGAGGAGTTTTTGGGGACTAGCATCTTCCTTAAAAAGTTCACGCCAAACCATTAAGAGGTAGTAGCACCATTGTATAGAGCCAGTATGGCAAAAACTCTTCAGTAACCATTTACAATGGAGGATGCTATCCAAGCTGTGAAGTGCACTTTTCTCTCCATGTCATCTCTTCACCACGTGGATCCCAATATGCAGTTTATAATGGCTAGCGATACCTCCAGAATTTTCTATTGTTGCTGCTCTGTTACAGGTGGATGAAGATGATTGAGCACCTTTAGGATAAATTTCCCATGAGATGTCCTTATCTGAGTTAAAATATGCTGTATATGACAAAATATTGAGGTAGTGGAAGCACCAACCTATTGGCGCCATCATCTTCATGGTAATTCCTGTCTTATCTGCGTCATACTGACCACTGAGCTCTTCTGTGCTACTGACCCCTCATACCTGAACCCTTTGTCAGGACAAGGATGATAAAATCCAACTGTCTAAGAAGAGTTCTGGGCAACCAAAGCCCCATGTGAAAGGAATCTAAAATGAACTTAAATAAAATTCTTCATTTAAAGGAAAAAGCTCCAAAATTGAAATATCCTTGTATCTTTAATATTTTGATAGAAGTACCCAAAAGTTGGTAAAAATGAGATATAGTTTATTTCAATCAGAACAATATTTTAGAGGAATTGAGTTCCAGTATGTGGGGGAAATTACTAAGCTCAATTGAGCCAAGATCTATATTTAAATCGCTCTTCAGGGTTTCTGCGGCATTAGAATGATTTAATTTCTTAGTCTAGAGATTACCCCTGACAATATTAGCAAATACCTTAGGTTGGGTCCATAAACCTCCATCATAGGTAATTGAACGTTCAATTTAGACTGGAACCATGAAGCACTCCCTTCTAGATCTTAGCTTATGGATGTTAAGGGCTAGGGAAATTGGCTAGGTACTTGAAAACCACAGTAACCTATCCAACGTCAACCTCATCCTGATAGGCAACGGCTCAACCTGGTTTTCTTTATTGATGATATGATTTGACAGGGTTGAGACTGGATTTTTAGTTGGGTTAGTCCCTATGTCAGAATCAGGTGGTTTATTTTAATTCAAACTGTTATCATAGACATTGGTTAAATTTGCAATGTTTTTAATCAAAGCAGCTGAATCATCAGTTTGGCTGGCCAAGAGTTTCATAACAGGTCGTTTAGCTCTAAGATTGATTTTGCTGCTATAAAAAGTGTTTAAAACATTTGGAATTAGAATTAGATCAGCTGGACATTTTGGTTTTTGGTGCAGACCTTATTTCATGTGGCGGCCCCATAGGTCAAGTTTTAATGATCAACCACCAATTTGACTGAGGTTTATGGATTAATATTGAAGTAAATCAACCAGTCAAAGGGTGGTTAGCCTGGCAGTGTAATTTCTGCTTCCACTCTCGTGCAGGTTTTGTTCAACAGATGTTTGAAACCTGTTCTGTCTATAAAAAATCTTGGTGTGGTATTTCTGTCCTAAGGTCAACCCACCTCAATTACTTTTTTTACATCCAGTCAGATTGAAAAATCTCATCCTTCTAATTAATGGGTCTAGTTGGTTATGCTTTTGGCGTTAGTTGGGGAGCCTAAAATGCTAGTAAAAATAATTATTAAAGCAAATATTTAGAGGGATATAGATTGACAATAAATATGAATTGGTTCTGGGAAATTTGGCTTAGCTGGCCTGAGCCACTCCTCAAAACTGCAGAGGATCTCAAAAGAGAATTAGCCGTGAAAAACCCTTAGCTTGGCTGGTCCAATTAAATTATTGTGATTTAGCTGTACCTAGATACTCCGTTGAATTTTGGATTGAACCTTGGTGGATTTAAACTAGGATGCGGTGACAAAGTTACCAATTTTTAGTTTCAAGTGTGGTTTTAAAAGTCAGCGAAGTATAAAATAGAGCAAGGGGATAGTGTAATTTGGCCTTGAGGGCAATCGGCTTGGATAGCCTGAGCAAATTATTGGGGATTTCAGGAGGATTGGCCTCATAAAATGATTCCAGCGCTGAAGTATCTGGTTCAGCTATTTCATCTTTATTGTCTAAACATCAAGGATCATCGCCACAGGGAAATGAGAGTAGCACTGAAGTGTTTTTAGTCAGTTGTTCTGTCATTGGAACAGCGAGGAGTGAATGTGCAGAGAGATGAAAAGGGCGCTGGGGCATTTGGTTCAGTTGGTACATCATCATTGGAGGACCAACTATATCCTTGATAGGGGAAAGCGCCTCAGATTCAGATAAAGTCAACTCTAAGGCTTAACAATAATATTATATTTATTATGACCAGCTTCATCAACAGTAGACATTTTATTCGCAGAGGCCTTTGACTCAGTAGGCTCACTTAGTTTGGTGGGATCTTGTTGGGCTTTGGCAGTGACATCAGGTTTGCAATCTAAAACAAGTCTGAGTTTAATCAATTTGTTCCAGATTTTATTGGAAACAGTTGGGTAACACTGACGGCAACACTTAGTAAGGTGCACTAGCTTATTGTGATAAAGGAAGTTAATTTCTCTAGAGATTCCAAGAGTGAAGTTACATACTATTCCTCTTCATCTATACTTTCCGCTAATAAAGGGAAGCTTCTGTTACATATTGATGAATAGACTAGAGCTGCTGTTCACTGTAGCATACATCATATATCCAACTTATTTCACAGCTCTCTTGTTACATCCTTTTCATAATCATTTCAAATATCCTGGGATAGAGGTTGTTCAGGGTTTCTCTAATTGCCCTGCTAGTTAAAAAACTTGTCAAAATTTCTTTTGCTAAAGCCTTTTCATATCCTAATATGGCGTTTTGTGGTGCATTGTTGGAGGGGGCATTTAGCCATTGTTACTTGTTGAGGTAATTTAACTATTAGTTCAGCTCATTATGGACATGCAGTAGTTATCAGTGTTGTCAAATTTCTCCAGGGGCTCAGGATGACCTGGCAGGGAGCACCAAATTTGACAAGATGAGAAAAATAAAATCCAACCATAAAATCAGATTTAGGGCAACCAAAGCACTAAGTGCAAGGATATTAAACTTTACTTTAATGAAAGTCTTCAATTAGGGGGAAAAGATCCATAAGCGGCGTATCCTTGTATCTTTACTATATTGATAGTGTTACCAAAAATTTGGTAAGAAAAGCGATATTTTTTATTTTATAAGAACAATATATAGAAGAATCAGTTGCCATCATTTTTGGGGAAATTAATAAGCTCATCCAAGCCAAGATATGTACCTAAATCGCTCTTAAGGGCTTCTGCGACATCATAATGATTTATTCCTTAGTTTGTGACGATCCTCAATAATACTATTAGTAAATCTTTAGGTCAGGTTCATAGACCACAATCATATATAATCAAACGTTCAATCTGAGCTGGAATCATCAAATCCTTGACAAACACGCTGGCATGAGACCCTTTCCCACTTTATGTTCTCTTATGAGTTCATAAAAGGCAAGGTGAATAGTTTAACCAATGCTTTAATCTGTAACCATGCTTTAGCTCCTGACCTAAGGAGGTGGAGTTGCATAACACCCACCTATTGATTCCCTCAGGGAAGTTGTATTTAAGCAACTCTCCTTTCCTTTATTCATTATGGTTCTCGCTTCTATGTAGAATTTAGAGGAGCATGGTCTGTTCAGAAAGGTCATCCTTTATCAGACTTACCAATGGAATATACCTTAAACCTCACCAAATGAACCTTTAAACAAGAAGATATAATAAAAGGGTACCATGTAAAGGATTATATGGTATGGTTCCAGGGACGCTTATGGGTTCCCACTGACCACTTCTCCTAGAAGTAATCAAGGAACATTATGATGGGATAACTGTAGAACATTCCAGAAAATCATAAGCCCTGGCTCTTATCCGCCATACGTTTAACTAAAGGAAATTCCACTTAGTTTAAAAATATACCAAGTAAAGCCTTATCTGCGACATGATGAAGCAAAATCTTCATCCTCTCATGGGATTGTTCGTACCAGTACATAAAGAAGAGGAACCTGGACTTCCCTCTTGGCTAATTTATTGTAATGTTACCCCTTTCAGAGTGTATAACACTATCATGGTAGTGGTGTACCAGTTTAACAAACCTTCTCATTTAATTCTATTTAACACCACAGTCACTGTGGGACTGATGGACGAGTAATTTTTTTCTCATGTGTTCTCCGCCCATGGAGTTCCCAGGAGATTATTAGTGGCTGTAAACTTCAGTTCACATCAGTATTTTAGGAAGAGTTGTTCAAGTCTCGAAAATTTTGTCCTTGCTGCTCTACTGCCTTCCACCTGCAATCAGAAGGGTATACAGAGCGAATGAACCAAAGCTTGGAGCATTTTTTGTGGTTTTACATGGCGGCCAACCATTAAGATTGGGCTTCACACCTCCCTTTAGCGCAATTCAGCTATAAAGGCACCCATAATTCTTCCATTGAGCGTCATCCCTTTTTTCATTATGGCTTTAACCCTGAATTCAACATGGAACCCAGTTGTGGGCCCAAGATGGAAACAGTGGTTGACTTTTGTAAGTATTAAGAAAACTTACATTAGGGGTAAATACAAACTTAAGTGCTGCCATGAATGTATACAAGGAGAACGCGGTGGTACAAGAAGGGTCAGGCCTAAATATAAAAAAGGGGAGCTGATAATGCTTGATGCTAAGAATAGCTCTTTTAAGCAGCCATGTAAGAAGTTGGATCCAAAGAGGATAGAAACTTACCTCATGGTTAAATAGGTGGGTCATGCCTCCTACCATCTGGATCTACCACCAAATTTTTTGTATCTTTGCCACATTTCGTGAGATTAAACTGATTACCTTTGAGTGTCTCCCTCCTAAGACTTCAGATTCATATCTAGTATATGGGGCGTCATAGTGGATGGTGGAGATTATGTGGCCTCACGTAGGGTAAGAAGAAGGTTGGAATACCTAATATCATGGAAGGGGTTTGATGCTGCTGAAAACAGCTGGGTCTCAGTACACTATTGCTTCCATGATTATGACATGAAATACAATTTATAAGCGTTTATCAGATGCCGCCGGTCCCAAGTCCAACCTGGCAGTTGCAGCCATGAAGTTACCCCCAGTGCATAGGAACTTTTCTCTTGCCAAGTCCCTGGGGTGGGGTGGAGCACATAAACCGGAGGTTAATGTCATTTTAAATGACCTAGTTTCTGGAGTGTTCCAAAGGACAAAGAGAGATGAGCAAAGCCAAAGGGGTCAAGTTGGCCGCCCGCCCAGACCTCATGTTCACCGTGAACAGATGCTGGGTCTTGGCCAAACAGGCCCAGTTAAATTGCCAAAATTGCGTGATGGGGCTGAGATGTTACATTGACGATATCAATAATCATCAGTTATGACTTTAATGAAGATGGGTCATTAAGTTTGCATATCAAACGAGGATTAGATTCATTTAGAAAATCTAATATTACCAAAAATGGTAATATGCAGCTGGTGAAAACATGAGTTCATATATACTTAAGGCATAGAACTACCATGGATGGTAGTGTTTTATTATTGGCTAGAATAGTTTCCAAGCCCCACCAAATCAGTTGAGGCCCTTGGACAATTTTTCCTCCAAAATTCATCTTTCTGAACAATCTTGCAGTTTTAATCTTCTCTACTATGGTCTAAAGCATAAATTATCTATTTATTTATCGAATGATGCCTTTTTTGGTCTCAAGGATTACCTCCTTATGGGGTTTTTGTTTTTTTTTACAAATTATGAAGGTGTTGCCACTTTACAGAGTGTTCTTATGTTGGTTATCAGAAGTTTGTTCTTGGAGAGCTAAAGACACTCTCCTTACATCATAGGGGAAACTCTGGCTGAGAATGAGTGGCGTTATTGTAAGTAAACTTCACCAAGGTAAGGTTAGCAGCCCAAGTATCCTGTGCAGAAGAAGTGTTTCAGAAAAGAAACTGCTCAAGGATCTGGTTGACTCTACCATATGTCCATCAGACTGAAATTGGTACGCAGTGGAGCGGCACATCTCATTCTTCAGGATGGCCAGGAGCGCAGTCCAAAAACAAGAGGTAAACTGGGCTCCTAATTACTTAAAACCTCCTGAGGTAGGCTGATCATGGAAAAGACATGTTAAATGAAGAGCCTGGACGTTTCCTCAGAGAAAATTTAAGAGAGACAGGAAAATAAAGAGGGAGAATTCGGTAAAGCGGTCTACAACCACAATAATCATATTAAACCCATTGGATCTGATAAGCTTGAAGATAAAGTCAATTGATAAGAAGGTCCACAGGCCCTCATCCTGCTGCTTGAATGGAGAAGACCATTCTTACCTGATCTTTAGACTTTGCACATGTGCACGTCACACAATAAATGGTCCAAGCCGGGATATCCTTAGAGATACTCAGCCAGTTGAACGTTCACTTTAAAAATCAAGGCACTTCTTGTTCCCTGGGTTTCCCACCACTGGGGTCATGGTGAGTGAAGATTACTTTATCACGAAGTTGGTAAATAACACAAACCTACTAATGAAAAGATCATACTCACCTAAACCGAATAATGAATTTTCTTGTGGGCTGACATTACCAGCTGGTCAAACAGCTCCAGCCCTTCCAAACAGGATGTCTGTCCCGCCAGTACCTGAGAAACCAAAGTCACATCCAGAGCCCAGTTATCCCCAGTAATTGTGGGAGGAGCATTTGCTAGAAATTGGGCAAGAGGAATCACTGTGGTCAGCTATTGCACTTCTTCCTTGGTTGGACTCAAGGAGGGGCTGAGACTTAAAGAGTTGGGGATAATGTTCATAGGCCCTTTCACAAAATTGTACATGAATTTGAAGCTTCAAAGGTTGTGAAACTCTGGGCTGACGATGCGCCAACTTCTGAGGCTTCTTGAAGTACACTAGGTCTTGGTAGTCCTTCCTGACAACCACTTCATTCCCTCTCCTTGAGAAAGATTTTGCCATGTGGGTGAGTGACAACAACACCAAGGAAAGCTCCTTGTCATATAAGCCCAGGATTGCTCTAAAATATGAGAACTTTCATAAGAAGTAGGCGATGGGATGCTTTACCCCATCATGATCCTAAAGCAAGACAGCCCCCACCGCGGCTGCAGAGACATCACATGACACTATATAAGGCTGATGTGGATTGGCATGCTATGAACTAAGATGCTACTAATACTTTCTCAATCACCTCAAATGCGTGTTGGTAAGCCTCCATCCATTTAAAAGGGACATTCTTACCCATCAGAGGATGAAGAGGCGCCGCCAACTAAGAGGGTGCAAGAGAGATTTTTTTAGAAATTGATGGTACCCAGGAAACTCCACAATTTTTTGTGTGGTGGGCGTGGTCCATAAAAGGATTACTTTGAATACAATAGGAGGAATGGCGCACCCATCCTTCAGAACCTGTTACACAGGAAGGTGATTTTTGACTGAAAAACTGCACTTGAATTGTTCAGTAAAGATCTGCCTTTTGCAGCGCAGCCAGTACCGCCTCCAGGTCCTTTGCATGCTGTTTGTGGGTAAGGAGTGCACCAAGATATTGTTGATGTATGACACCCAAGAGGTATAGCAAAGCTCATCTAGAACGTTGTCAGTCATATTATAGATTTTGGCGGGCGCGTTCTTTAGACCAAAGGGCATTATGCGGAGCTGGAAAATTACCCTTCTAGTACAAATGGCTTTAAGCCACTCTTGGACCTCTGCTACCCACTTTGGTTACAGGCGTTCACCAGGTTGATTTTAGATTTGCCCAGAATTTGGTAATCGCTTGGCTGATAGTTTGGTCAGGGGGAAGAGGATAAGGATTGCGCACTGTGACATTATTTAATGTCCTTAGTCCACGCAAGGGCGCAAGGTACCACAAGCCTTTTGAATTAAACAATGGGGAATTATTAGGGGAGGATTTACAAAGTACTCGCCCTTTATGGAGCATGTCATCTAATCACACCTCCATGGACTTATTTACTTGCTCCGTCTAGGGGTACAGAATCAGTTGTTATTAATTGAATCCACTGTAAAACGGAAGGCTATATTGTACTCAGAGTGAGGGAAAGGCGATTGGGGTTTTTCATAGTGAAACTGTCTAATATAAAAGTAACCATGAAGGTAATAATGTGGTAAATCAGGGGGTAAGTGTTTTAGAGATAAAACAACTCTCTGGTATGGGATAATGTATCAATGGACTGGAATATGCCATATGAGTAGGGGTTCTCAAGAAACAGGAGGTTGGGCTCCAGATTTTTACTCATCTGGTGGAGAAGCCACCAAACTATCCCAATAGTGACTGGAAATAACAAATCTGGTGCTGCTTTAAATAGTCACAGAAGCCAAACTTGTGCACAGATAATGAGACAGGACAAACTAACTCTCTTTCCGCTTGGCGTAACTTTTCTAGCAAATAACACAATTTAATAAGAAAATAAATTTCAATCGCACATTGTAGTTTCACTCCGATGTCCTCAGATTCTCTGCCAGCTGCTCCAGTGTGTGGGGCAGCAGCGAAACTCCCCCACTGTTTTCTTTATGGCAGGAAAATGTGCTCAGACTGGCTCACCCAGTCATTCCAAACCCATGAGATGATTCGTTCCTCCTAAGGATCTTGACGCCCACCTCGCTCATACCCAAGAGGTACCTCGCTGCCCCCTGGTGCTCCCCCAGAGCAACATGTGCTATGGCCTAAGGGTTAAATACAGGAAACTCTTCCCATACCATGACCAAGCCATTATCAAAATGGCACAGGTGGTGATGACACCTGTCAGATTCATAGATTTCCGCCTCTATAAGGGGTATTAAAACCTTGACTTCACCTGTGAAGCTGTGGCCATCACTGCAGCAACTGTGCCCCTGGTATTCCAGGGCACACCCCTTCCCACAACTCAGACATGGCTCCCAGTGGACACCACGTTGGTGGTCCAGTTTGCTGGCTTGCCCACCCACCTCCCCCTGTAGTGCTCCACCAGGAGTTGATGGACGGTTTGGCAGCCTATGGCTCCAACCCCATCTTTCAATTTGTGGTCCCAAATGGTGCCACATGACTCCCTGGGCCTCGGGCATATGCCACAATCAGCCCTGAATTCAATAAAATCACCATGTCAATTCCCCCTCAGGCCATTATTCCTTCAGCCCCCAACCATCTGTTTTGGGCCCGCATCAGGGGCGAGCAGACGATTTGTCCATCCTGTTTCAAGTTGGACCACTCAAAACACAAATTCCCCTCTTTAGCCACTTTTGATGGATTAGATTTCTCATCCACCAACCTATAATCCATCACTCACCCCGCACAAATTCTGGCATGGGGTACAATCCTACTTCCCCTTTTCCAAAGTCTGATACTGCAGCTGCACCTGCAGCCACCAATCAGCCTCCTCCTCGCCTCAGTGCCACACATGATTTTTCCAATCAAGTGCAGGATTGGACCCCAGTTCAATCCCATGCAACAACCAAAAAATCAATCAAACCTCAACTGTACGCTGATTCCACAATTCTTTTTAACCAGAACCCATGGGAGTTATTGGCTGAAATTGATGAATCAGGTAAGCTCATTGAAGAACCATCCCTGTAAATTGAGCAGTTCGTTAATGCAGAATGGGATGCCAAATACCCCCCTTGTCTATATACCCCACAACCAAATGATGAATCATTTCGCAGTGCCATCAGCTTGCAGTCAAAGCAGCTGCAACACCAGATCGTTTTTATGCAAAGCTGCCACCAAATCAGTTGCGATGTCACAGGAGTATTCCACCTCCTGTGATCTCCTCAACCCTCACTCCAAAAAAACCATAGTGAATCAGTTACACAAAAATGTAAACAAAGCTATCCAAAATGTGGCAACGTTAGCACGGAATCTGAAAGCTAAAATTACCCAAACCAATATCACCACGCTGATTAAACTCCTGGATGCCCACATTAAAGCTGAAATAACTTTAGCTGAATATATCAGTGCCATTTTCCTAGCTGGCAATTTCCATGAAATACCAATAATTAACGATATTGAAGTACATGCCGTCAATGCCCTGACGCCCTTACTGTCTGCCTTGACATGTAACCTAATTTGGGAGGAGGAAGCTGTTGCCAAAGATGAGCCCCCCAATCCCCTCCCCTTTCTCCATGGAGGGATGAGCGGTTTCTGCTACCCACCTGGTTGGTTGTGTTTGCTCAAAGCGTACCACTCAATCCACTCATTTGGGCGTTTGTCTGAACCAATTAGTTACATTAATTTTAGTTTTAAGTTCTAGTTTTGGTAATGTCTATCCCCTGGTTGGCTTACCTCAAATAAATATGGAGAATGAGACAGGATGTCTCACTGCATAACACGTAATAAGGGCTGAAGAAGCGCCCAATATTGAAATCTTACATCAAGATCTGAACAGATCCTATGTCACCGTCAATCTCATAAAATTTACAGCTACTCCTCTATCCAAGAGAGCCTTGAAAGGTACCATATGAGCCCAACTGATTTTTTTCAGGCAATATAAGTAAGAATGTTCTTGTTCATTTTCAACGTCATGGGTCATAACTGATGGGGAGGGGTAACCACCAAGATATCCATTATACTAGCTTCAAGGGGAGGAACTGTTGCTCCCACTATGTGGTTTACCTCAACCTCTGCCTGTTGTGCTGAAGACAACATAGGCACCAACGAATTCAGAACCATCTAATTCACAAAGGCGTCAGATTCAACAAAAGGGTTAGCCCCAGAACCCATTACTTTGGCTCTAGGGGAGAGTGGACGGCATCTTGAACAAACAACACACCCACACTTGTGACCCACCCAAGAGGGACAGACTGTGGGGAGAAGGATGAGATGAACTCTTATACACTTAAGACAGGGATATAAGGCAAAGGTTTTTTTGGTCAGGAGATAATTCTTAACCACGGAATAAAAACTTTGTTTCACGGATTGGGTTATCCTTCAATAAACCACCACACTAACTAAAAGTTCAACATCCTTCTCATAAGATAAAACTAACACATCACCCCACCTATGAAGAAGGGGTAGAGAAGGACAAAAATTAGGGTCGTCCCAATATGTCATGAAGATTGCTGATAATTTTAGATTTTATTGCCACTCAGGATGAGTTATCATCCACAACAACAGACAGAATAACGTGGGTACAGCCATACATACTGTATGATGCAGATTGAGTAAGGAAAGTACTACATTAGCCAGGAACTTAATGAATTTGTATTATAGCTGATAGCTAACTTTACAAACTTTCTAATTTACTAGATAAATAGGAAATTTTTTAGATTATATTTAAGTAAAAAATATGGTAAATTAAAAAAGGAAATTGGATCGACAACAGTACATGTTGGACTGCCACTTGATAAGCATATTATTTGGTGAATAAGGAAAAGGGTTCTTGAATGCCTGGTAATATCTTTGCAATAGACAATGGCGGATCAACACACTAAATGGATACCCATGTTGATTTGGATCTGGACTGGCCAAAAGGATTGTATCATTTTTTACCAAGTTTTTTGTGCAATAGATTTACCTAGTGAGCTAGTGATTATTTGTGAGATGGCCAACAAGGTGCGCCCAAGGCCAGGGCAGGTAAGGGCGGTCCTATTTTTGTATCATTGGGTTCAGCATGCCTAAACCTTTTGAGGCTGACTTGCCTTCACTGGTGGCAGGAGGGTGTCTGAGTGGCGATCTTGAGTCCAAGGTCATCTTTTACAAATAAATTTTTTCCCTTATTCCCCAATCTTATTAATTAGATTTGAACCAAGGGAATGTCTTTTGACAAGTTGGGGAGCTGCACCCTTGCTGATGATGTTAGCTTTTTGACCACACTCCACCTCCTGACGCACCCCCTTAATCTTCTTCACCAATTCTTTGGTTGTGAGAAGAGGAGGAAAAGGAACAGCCTCCAGGGGGTAAGCTATCACTAACTACTCATTAACAACATGGGCTAGATCACCCTGGTTTATGAGAGGGTAAGCTGGCTTTTTTGCCTCTTCTTAGTTCTGAAGGGGTGTTCCTCCATATTGAAGTGCAGGAAGTTCTCCCCAGAACTTACACGCTACATCCTGACTGAAACTAGTGCTCTGACATTAGTTTCCATATACTTACAAATCACAGTAATTCTTGACTAAAACAATAGGTTTTAAGACGCTCATGGCTGGGATAACTCACTTCTGATTTCATTATAGTAATCCTAGAGAAATAAAATTGAAAACTATATTTAAAGATATATTTTAAATTAATTGCAAAAAGATTTTTACTTGCCTATGTTGTTTTATAATGTAAAAATGGGTATAAGTTGTTTTTTACTAGTCTGCTTTGTATGCTGGTGTCAAGAACTTTATAGTATAAGCTATTCATTGATCAGACTCCTAGATGTGTTTAAGACTAAACATCTAAAGCAAAATTCATTAGGAACATATGATGATAGTTAATAAGTTCTGATACTGATTAACTCACTAGTGTTTATTTTTACACCTATTTAAATGACTCTTTAATAATGACCTACTTAAAAACATAAAGCCAACCCCATTGCATCTTAAGAGAGGCCTTGAATTTTAAATTTGGTTTAAACTCAATATCTCTTGCATACTGTAATTCCCTGGGGTCCCTTTGAAGCTTGATCGTTATGCCTTCCCTTTTATAAAGATGAGGTCCCACCACCCTATTGCTAAGCCCCTCCTGAAAAAGGGAATTTCACACACTGTGGATGAGATTTGGGTACTAGTTTCTCTCATAAAAACCTTCTATAAACTATTCTACCCCCTGCAATCTTACTCTAAATGAGTAATTATAAGGATTGTCTCAATCTGTAGAGGAGTATTGTCAGACCAGAAGGTATCTCATACATTCCTATCCTTCATTCATACTTTTTAAAATATATTTTGGAACCCTCTTTCCCATAGTTATTCTCCTATTATGTAAGCTGGCCCAGTTCTTTTTTTTAGTACTAGATGGTCCCAACTCGAGGGGGGGATTCATCGCTGGCCCAGTTCTTGACTCACCAGTGTTTATAATTCCAGTTGATAATTCACAAATAAATTTTTAATAAGTAATATTGAGAGTACTTGAAATTAAAACACTTCTGCTCATAATTAAAAAGATGTTTGATCTGGTACTTACTCAAGTTAAAAGAATGTCTCTGCTATGCTCACTGTTCTTAGGTCAACAAGACAACCTTAAATATGAAGAGATTTTAAGTTTCTTTTATGAATTATCATAACACAACTAGGGCTACAGCCTCAAGGCAGGCAAAAATAATCCGATTATTTCTTCACCTTTAGATAGCTTAGAAAAAATAATGGTGTAGAAGTGGCCAGCTTGCTCAGTGGTGTTGATGCAAAGTGTTAAGCCACTTGTGATATCATTTTTAATTGTTCACAGGGTGCATCACCAAGCTATTTGGAGAGTTTGAGGTTTTAGTATTTGGAACTTTTCTCATGGTTCCAAGTGTCAAACTGTATTGACTTGAAATTACCCATAACATTGGCTGTTCCTAAACTCACCAGACTCCTTACAACCTCTTCTGATAACAATAAAGCTAAGTCCAAACATCTGATAATAAATCTCTAATATTTGGCGTTATTAGCACCAAATAAAACTGAAATATAGACAGACTTTGTAAAATATATTGAATGTAAATGGTAAATAAAAGTATATATATTGCTTAGGAATCTATGAAGCATAAAGAAGGTTATAATTTTTAAAGATTTCTTTTTAAAGGAGATTTCACATTTTCAACTTAGTTTCAGGGTCAGTGAAATCAAATTACCTGATTCTTTTGAAAATTCTAGAATTCTTATAGGCTATACTGTAGAGCACTGGCTTGGTTTTGAATGCGTGGCTGATGTTTTTAGCTCACCTGTGGCTCTTATTGTTTTCATGACACTTATAGCTCTTGCAGCTGCATGGTTATTTTGGTTGTATCAAGTGAATTTAAAATAGAAATATTGTTTTTTATTTTGGCAATATATAATTTCTCGCATAGTATGGACAACTAAAACTTTCTTTTTTTAGTACTAGATGATCCCACAACTAAAACTCTCTTCAGATGGGGTTTTAGTAATTTGTCCATCTTCAGCTGTAGAACACAAACCTATAAATGGGGTTCTTTCTAAGGTGTCATCTGCAACGTCATGCAGATACTCATTTAGACCAATGTTTATTCTTATGCGCCCTCTGATGTCATATTAACTGGATATCAAGTTATTGCGGCGTTCAGGGGGTATATAAATTCCTCCTTTGTCAATTTTTTTGAAGAAAGCTATAAAAGGGGATCTTGAATCTAAGAGAAGTATATTTGATTGCTGGTTAATTTAGATGATACTCAATTGTTATTCTGGTCAGCTATATCATTAGTAATGGAATTTTAGTATCAGAGTGGGGTTCCCAAAAGGGAGCTTTCCATAGGGCAACGCATTTGCTCCTATAGTTGAGCCTTTCTCAACACTACTTTTTTCAGGACAAGACCCAGGGAATACTTCAAGTGCAGCGTGTGGACTCAGTTATATGTGATATGTGTGGTTTCATCCATGGTAGAGTATTCAGTTTTACTTCTCATGATAGGTTACAGGCCCCATCCATATGGCCTGTAACTTCTCAGGCTGTCCTCCACGCATATGATAAAATATAACTTTTTGTTCCGCCTCAAATATGGAAAATTTAAAGCTTTTGTCACCATCTTTAGTAATATCCTTAAGTGATTTCATGAGTTTATTGATGACGCTAGCTGAATCTGGCTAACTCCTCCTCTAACTCTTCCTGCTATCTTTACAGGTGGTAGATTATTTCTACCCACATCCATCACTTGATCTAACAAGCTCAGTAAAGTAATTTCTCATATAAATCTTTGAATGATGACATGCGAATAGCACTGTGATAGCTCAATTGGTAAGCGAGCAGAGTTGATAGAAACAAGATGTCACAGTTAAATTAGTGGTTTACTGTGATCTTCTTGAAATTGTTTCGAGAGTTCTCTTCACACTTTACACAATTCTATTTTAATTGGGTTTATATGGCGTTCCAAACTTCTGCTTGACTCAAATAAGCCCATTAGATGTCTTACAATGTCTGAGATGTGGTGCTGTACATTATTGGGAAGCATTATCTGAGGGTATCCCTGGCAAGTTGACCTGATTTTAGAGGAATATCGCAGTATTTAATGCAGTAAACGCCTTAATTGCAATTGATCTAAACACATAATAAAATTATATACTGCTTCAAGAGTAAACCATATTACATTGAATGCCTTTGGGAATGGTATTACAACGTCATAGGATATGTAGTGAGAGGGTGCACTTGGAGATACAGATAAAAACTTGAAATTCTTTGAAAGTGGCTCATATTATGGCGCGTTTAATACTTACTCCAGAACCTGACTTATATTGTCCAACATTGCATCCCAAAAGACTTTCCCTTAGATGGTGGTATGACTTCTGTAGTCTTCTGAATAATACTTGAAGATGTCCTTCCAAAATTATTTTCATTCTTTTTCTTGGCTTCATGTAAGGTAACTATCAATCATGTAATAGTTTTTCCAGAAGTACATCTCTAAACCTCGTTGCTCATGAACAATTATTCATTATCTTAATTACTGCATAGTCTTCTTCTCCCCATTCCTCCGCTAGTATTCCTATTAAGTAGAGATCCTATTTCTCTCATGTACTTACAGTTTGAAAATGGGTATCACTACAATCCATCTGCGTTCAGTTGCTTCTCTCCTGACTGGTACAGGATCTCAAAGTCATACCCTTACAGCTTAACATCCCATACTGCAAGTCTTCCGTAAAGACCTTTCATTTTTGTTAACCGTCTCATTGGTGCATAATCTGTAATTATCTTGAAGTGTACGTTGCTAATGTAAGGCCAGAAGTCGCATACAACTCTGATCACTACTAGACACTTGAGCTAGTAACTGCATAATTACGCTCTGCACTAATGAATATCTTTGAGCAAAACTATATTTTGTGATCTACTTCTTCTTTCTTACTGCGCTAAGATGGGCCTACACCAATGTCACTGGCGTTAGTGTACACTTAAAGGTCTTTTCATATTTTTTATAACAGGAATAGGGATTTCATCATATTATTCTTAGGCTGGCTGAAGGAATCTTCTTGTTCTTTGTGTGGGCTAAAGCTAACAGAAAGAATATTTGTCAAGTGATCTGGGTGAATTAGTGCCCAGTTAATGGCCCACTATGCAAGGACTCAACTGAACTAGTGACTTTTAGATGAGGTGCTATAAGGATAATTTGAGTATTAAAATGGCTCAATGGTAAACTAAAGGCCCCCATAACAAGCCAGGAGGCTGTAATGGAGACAACCATGTGTTTTGTTGGGGCAACCCCTATGTGTGGGAGAGGCAGGGAAGGTAACAACCCCTCTGAGATTTGCAGCTGTTTAATTCTATGAAGGAACGTATTGGGATAGTAAAGAAGTATAGTATAGGAGGATTGCGCAGAATTTACAGAGTATCAGCTTGGTATATTTGTTTTAATGGCTTCTGCAGTGTGCGAAGCTGAACAGCTGTTAAGCTTAGGAGAGCCAAGGTGTACAAGTTCTGTTATATCACGGTGTTTTGCTGTATAAGTGGATCATGGTAACATCTCCATAAACGCTTGGGCCAATGCACGGATTTTGGCGTGGATTTCTGGATAATGTTAATACAAAGATCAACAAAGGATGTTGACAGAATCCATGGTATACTACTCACAACGAATTTTATTTATAGATGAAAATGAGAAAAAATTAAGAAATAAACTGCTAACTTAACCTAAGGAGGGTGGTTGCATATATAATGGAATGTAGGAAATTTGGAAGAGAGCTTAGAATTTAGCGTGCAGCTTATTCACTGCATGGAACTCTATTGGGAAGGTTGGTGTTAGCACTATGGGTAGGGGTGGAGCTTCAGATGGCTCTAATTACGTTATAAAGCTTTTTTGATATCCATCTTCTGTATCAGAGAAAAACCTGCGGGATAATACTAATTTTTCAGCAAAAAATTCCGTCTGATAGGTAAGGTATTATTCTTAGTTTGGCAAGAATCCATCCATTCAATAAAATTTATTGAGCGTGCATTGGTAGTGATCTGATTGACTATGAGTTTGATGCGTGATCCATAATATTAATGACAGCTCAATCTGACTTTTCAGGCGACGTAAGGTTTCTATGGTGATTTAATCGGTGTTGTGCTATGTCTTGAGTTTGATTAGTGACATGGCCACCCTTATGTGAGCCCTGGTGTTCTGCCGAATGCCCCTAGATTAGACCACCTACCTTCACATCCCATCAATTATTTTTAACAGAAACATAAAAGGAAATGGGGGCGGAAAGGGATATTCTTTTGGAGTCAGGGCAGTAACCCACCGCTCATCTACTCATGAGCTAGGTCATTGATAAGGGAGAGAGGCTCTACTGGTGGTTTAGGTCCCTTTCTGCTCTTTATGAGGGAACTGCACCCTATTCATCTGGAGAGGCTGATCAATGTGACTAACATTTTTTTTCTTTAGACAGGTTACATTCCTCCTGGGGCATGAAGTAGGGTATAGTTTTTTGCTTTTCAGGAATATTAATTTCAATGAAATCCACTACCTTCTGGGGGACGAAGAGCAATGGGATGGGTTGCATGGAAGGCCTCCACCAGTTTACTGCAGGTCGCGCAGTATTTTGCACTAACCCAGCTATTTTCATAAGAAGGATACCCCTTCCAGGCCACCAGGTAGTAAATTGAGCGGCATGATTTACGTGAGGTCAATATTACCTCTATCTTTGCCTCATGGGGGTCATCTACCATGATGGGTTCAGGTGACTCAGGCATAAGGCCTGTTGGTATTTCAGCTAACCCCAAAGGCTAGCTAATACCATTGTTGGGGATCATCTCTAAACTAAAATTTTGACTACCTGGGATTGGGATTTGAACGTGATACAAAAGATTGAATAATACCCTAATGTTAATCATCCCTGACCTAAAGAGTTGTACACTATTGATGTCAGAATCTAAACTAAATACAGATGGTTGAAAGTTATTACAATGACTAAAAGACAAGATGCCGCAGAAACCCTAAATAGAAAACCAGTATAGACCTTAGCTTGAAAGCGCCTTGCAATTTTCCCTGAGGATTTATACCTAAAAGTGATCAAGGTGGGTCAACATTGGGACAAATATACCACACCGAGATTATTTTATAGCCAGTACAGGTTTCAAGGATTTATACCTGATTTTCCATAAAATTAATTTAAAAGAGCTGGGTCGTTCTTTTTGCAGTACTTCAAGTTGTTAACATCATTATATAAAAACTTCAAGTATTTTAACTAATTAAAGGTCTTTTCACATAATCGTTATGTAATCTAAAAAGGATATATAAGTTATTGTGCTATTGGCTTCAGTTGCTATAAACTTTTTTCCAGACCGTTGGAGTTTTACTTAACATTTGACAAAGGTTTGATGTTCCCTTCCAAGTCACCCCAAGTACCTCTGTAAATTAATCAATTGCAATGAGCATTAATGGCTCAGCATCAGATACTTAGTCCTATAATGGTGTCGCCCACCTCAGTAATGGGCTTTCATGCACATGTAGGAGAAAATGTGTCCATTTGTAACCTTTTAATACCTGCATCTATTGAAGTGGACCTACCCACCCCCTCCATGAAGCAGTCCCATTTAAAAAGCTCAGACTTTACAGAAGCCTCTAACTCCTCATCACTGGGCCTTTGTCTTAGGAGGACGAGCTAAAAGAAGATGTGCACTTGAAATACTTACCCTAATGATTGGCATAACCACACGTTCCACGCTTGACAGTAACTAGGACAGGGAAGGACGTTCAGAGTGCTACTTGCATTAATTGGTTCATCCCACCCTGCGCCTTCTGCTACAAGTATCTGGGTTCCATCTTCAATAAACTGTTTGGCATCTACAGCTATTGGAGACCTTGAACTCACAGTACCTCCTTTTTTAAAACTCTGCCTACCTCTTCATCAGTGGAACTGAGGTTCCATATTGGAATATCAGCAACTGATTAAAGAGTTGCAAGTTGTGTTACCACATCTTGACGAAGGAAAAATGAGACTTATCCATTTGGAATTATCCAATTGTTTCAGCCAGTTAGAAGACATTGTACACGACTAGATTGGGGATAATACCATAGATTTGCAACCTCAATTGATAACTTGAGAGCCTCAATAGAAGAACGCTTCTGGTACCTTGAGGTGATGATCTTTGATACTTGGGAATCCAGGACAGTGCCTGTTTCTCTGGACCGCCCAAAATGCCAGCTGAGGCTGGGACTCCCAGATTATTGACAAACCTGGAAAACCTGATTGTGATGAAATTTCGGGCCAATGTGGGCCCTCTGGCCCTCCTGGGCCTAGTAGTGGACTAAAAAACCTGAAGATCGACTTAACTCATTAATCAGCAAATTCAACATCTTGATGTTTAAATACACGTGTTGCTCAAAAAGTAGAACTTACTCAGGATGGGGTGTCTCTCCATGCTGAAGTTTCTTTAAGCACCCACCACAGTTGACTCTAAACTATGGCTGCCCTACCCTCCTTAGTATGGGGGTTATACCACAAATTCTTGTATATAACAACATTATCTCGATCTCTAGGACACAACTATCAGTTTTTTAAAAAATAAAAAACGGCAGTTATCACAGCTCTTAGCCACCAAAACGGCCCTTTGGGCCATCCATAAACAAATTGATTTGGTAATTAAAGACGTGAAAGAGTTTTGTAGTCAAATGGATGCCCTCCACACCAAAAAAATTTCTTGGATAATGCTTCCTCCTTAACTGAAGGTGCACCCCCAATGACAGTTCATGTCTTCCATACATCAACCCCTCCAGGTATCTCGTTCAAACCCTCCTTCAAGGACAAGTATATCCCATGAAAAAGGAATTATTTTCTCATTTTTTAAAATGCTACAAAAGTGCATTGGAGAAACTACTGACTACCAACAGCTTAAGCGCTTAACCAACTGCCTCAGACAAGTAGCGCAGGACATAATGATGCCCCCTTTGATGACCTGTAGCACTTGGAACAATGCAAAAGCTGCTTTGCTAAGAATTTGTAAATGAATTAACTCTTGACAAGCATAAACAGACTATATTTGAATTAGCCGCAATTGGAGGGAATTTATCAGTGATTTCGTCCATGGGTTTTACATCAATTCCCAAACCTTAAGATCAGAAAATCAGATTAACTTGGATGATGCTATTACCACTGCCTTATTGGCATCTGTAACTATGCCCAATATCCAGCTATACCTCAAGGCGGTGAAGCTCAACCTAACGTCCCACCTGCATATTGAAGAAGCCCCTTTTTAAATTCCTTCCAATATGTTCAAACCTGCTGGGCTTCCTTGTCCTAACCATAAGTCTTGTCCCCAAGTTTGCGTGGTCACGCCTCAAAAATCATATCCTCATACCATACCGCAATTATTGCAAGATAATCAACCATTATGTGGACAATTGATGCCGGCTTTTTCAGAACAATGCAGCAAAGTATTAGTCAGCTTAGGGAAAGTTGTTTTCTCTGATGATGAAACCTGAGTGACTCAAATTTCTAGTTATATGCTAGTACTTATGGTTGCTATATATCAGTCGCCCCAAAGAAGTCAATGTACCATCCTCTATTCAAGGCAATAAAGTCCTTAAGCTTTCAAACTCTTATTTTGGCCAATAACTAAAGTGAATTCTTACAATTGCTCATATACTGAGAGCCAGGATTAATTAACAAAAACTTTGAACAAGTTGAATTATCTCACGCTTGGCTTAGACAAAAACCTTTACTAGACTTGTTGCAAGTATCAACTGACTGTCTCCTAGACGTTAATTCTAAGTTTGGATCCTCAGTTATATGGGTGGAAGTAGGAGTTTATAAAGTTAAAGTTTTGGTTATAATTGATACTAGATGCCCAGTTAATCCTTATATCCTCCAACTTGTCCAAAAAAAATCCAAAAAGTAGTGACTTAATATGAGGCTGAATATGGAACAACAGGAGCTCAGCCCACTAAAGCAATAGGAGCATATTATTCCTTACCACTAAGTCTTGTAAAAGTTTTGATTGTGCCCCTGCTATAGCCTTAGAAAAGTGGATATGAGGTACTCATTAAAGTCCAATTAATGCGAGAATTCAACTCTATAATTAACCATCAAGAACAATACCTTTCCCTCCTGGATATTAATTCCCACTTGTATTTGAATCTTGACCATAACTAAGAGGAGGAAAGAAGTGTACCTGTCTTATTGAGTATAAATCTCTTTCTTTCAAAAAAGTACCAATTCTTGGGGCCCAAAAAAGCTTATTCCAGAGGCAGTGGATGCAAGGATGGTCTTGGAAAAGCGAACCTGCTTTTCAAGAACAGGTGGCTTTGAAAGCTGGATAGTTTGGTGGGGATCATATAATATTAGGGTGGGATTTGGTATAATCCAATTACCTTATATATTATATACATATAATCGTTCTGAACTAATATGTTGACCTCAACTCAGGTAACACAATTAGGGAAATATTCTCAGATTAGGGCATCCTCATTTGAACTCTTTGGCAGATGGACTAGACTTGAATAATACCATCAAGGACCCATGGATATGATCAGCCATTTCAGGGGCTAAAAGGCCCGGAAGTGGCTCTAAGATTCTTTTTTATTCAAGGTAAGCCGACCAGGGGACAGGCATTACTGAAAGAGAGAAAGAATTGACATGAAACATGAGCAGTGTCAACTCTATTGAAGAAAGTTTTTCTACCAACAGATCAGGACTCAGATTTTTCTTATTATGTCATGTGTAAGGTTTTTGTGTTATTAGACCTACTAACCGCCAATAGCTTCCTTTGGTTGGCATCCTGATCAATAGAAAAGGGCAGAAATTGAACCCACAACCTACAGGTTGGTAGCTTTACGCCCTACTGACTCGCCTTCCACCCCCTTGGATCTCAGATAATATAAATTAAATAAATATAAATAAGCTTATAGGTAGCGAGCTATATGATATGTTTATTTGAACATTTGGGACCCTTTTATAGGGTCATTATAATAGATATAAAGAAAGGCGATATCCTTTTCCATTCAGAGTAACTTTCAAGCGATTCCAAATAAAAAAGAGCCTAATTACACTATGCTGATCTCACCTCATTCACTCCCTGATGACCTCAAATTATCCGCTGGGCGCTCCCATGTGGGGCAGTGGTAAAACCCCACCCAGAGCTTTCTGTCCAGTGGGAAAACACATTTGGACTGGCCCATCCAGTCCCAATATTACATCAGGTCGTTTCATTCTTCACAAGGATCTCGCCATCCACCTGGTACCTGCTCAGGCAGTGCCTCACAGCCCACTCATTCTTTCCTGATCCCAACTGCATTTCAGCCTTCGGGTCAAATATGGGAAATTATTCTCATACATAGAAAAAGCCATTATTGACATGGACCAGGCAGTGATGCTGCCAGCTGGATTTATCAATTTCCACCCCTATAAGGGGTACTTCCTTTTTAGCTTTACCTGCAAAGCTGACGCTGACACTGCAGCCACTGTTCCTTTGGTTTTCCAGTGCACCCCTATCCCTACAATGTGCACCCAGCTCCCCACTGATACCACTATGGTGGTTCATTTTATGGTGTTGCCCACTCACCTTCTCCCTGTGGTGCTCCATCAGGAGCTGATGGAAGGCTTGTCCACATCTGGCTCCAACCCCATCCTTCAGTTTGTGGTCCCCAATGGGGCCACTTGTCTCACTGGGCCTTGGGAATTTGCCACAATTAGTCTGAATTACAACAAATTAATTTGTTGAATCCCCACGCTGTCATTCCCTCTTCCCCAACCACCTATTCTGGGCCTGTGTCAATTGCGGGAGGACTATCTGTCCATCCTGCTATGAGTTGGATCACTTGGAGGGTAAATGCCTCTATCTTGCTGCATCTGCCGGACCTGCATTGTCTCCATCTAGCCCCCAAAACGCCACACACCCCACTGCCTTTCTGATATGGGGTACGATCCTTCCCCCCTACCCCAAAACCTGTGGCTGATGTAGCGCCCACAGCTGCCAATCAGGCCCCTCCTCAATCCAGTGCCACATGCACTTCACCCAATCAGGAGACAACTTGGACAATGATTCAATCCCACGTTATTTCTCAATTGACAGACATAGTCCATAAATTTACCAACCCTGATTTTTAATATGCTTTTAATACATGGACTTAATTGGTTAAAACCAATGAAATGGGCAATGTAATTGAAGACTTGAATACCCAAATTGAAGAATTTATACAGGTATAACACCCCATTCAGATCCCTCTGTGTTTTTACGCCCCCAACCAAACGCCGCTGTTTGACTCTGACCACCACCTCGCTCTTGATGCAGCTGAAATCCCAGATGTCACAGACATTCATGAAGTAACTGAATCGTCAGCAGCGATACTTGCCAAGGGTCTCCTTAATCCCATTCTTGCTCTGATCTTAAACTCGCAGGACAGACATGACGCCCTAAAACTCCACAAACAAGAAAATGCCACCATCAATAAAATTACTGCTGCTTTTCAGATCAAGATAAAAACCACCCGCGCCACCACAGCATTATTATTCCAGCTTCCTTCCAGCCGCCTTCATTCAGAAGACTGCTTTTCAGATACCTAGGGACAATTTTTGATGCAGGTAATATTGAAAA
>JAKSZP010009752.1:0-59004 GCA_022478985.1 Massospora cicadina
CCATCAGGGTATGTTTTGGAATCATAGAAGGGGAAGGGATAGTGGACCACTCTTACTACTGAGGCCACATATCCCACCACACCTTCTGCAGGTGCATATACATCTTTATATATATAACGTAGTTCTTTTTCCACTTCCTGAGAACCCCTAATCATGGTAGGGGTCAAACGACGGTTCTCAGGAGTGATCTGATATACCAAAATAGAATCCTCATCCAGACCATATGAGAATATAAACGGCTTGTTTTGTGATATATTGCTTGCATTATAAAACGCGTTTCTGGTTCTAACAAACCCACATTTATTCCGAGGGGTTGGTGAGCATTGCTATCCAGGGCCATTACCCCTAAGCCCCAAATCAATGCCTCAGCATGCACCTCGGAAATGTGTTGGGGAGAAAAAATGATAATGGAAACCCTTTTTTTGTTAAAGTTGGGTTTGGACCCTCTGATGTTCCCAATTTCTGCCAAGCCAGGGAGGAAATCAGTGGGAAGCATCTCACAATTCAAGGAAATATCACTAGTTGAGGACGCGATATTTATAGAGATGACCATGGGTGACATCATCATGGCAGAATTGTCTGATACCTTTACTTCATCCTTGGGGCTAAACTCCTGTACAGTTCCATTTTTAGAAGGAGTCGAAGGAAAAGAAGGATAAGATTCCCTTATTTTAAGAGGCGCGCGCGACTTTTTGGTTCCCATATTTATATGTTTTGATCTGATGATGGCCAAATTACCTAGCCCCTTCCAGGTTGTGGTGGGGAAACTACCCAAAAGGGTTTCAACAAGATGATCACAAAAAGTCCAATACCACCAGGTGCAAGCAGGAAGGGTGGACACTTCCCAATTGGTAGTTGCAAAAATAACGCCGAGATGTATTAATACAAAACCTAATGAGAAAACTGTGGTGAGCACCATTGTGGCAGTTTCAAATGGTCAGCACTTAATTCACTAATATTGGAAGTCCCACACGGATAATTCATATGCTCATATAATAAAAAGGTTAGTTGACTAATGTCAAGAGATTGTCTGTAACTCTCTTGTTCCCAGAAAGGTGATGTGGGACGTGAACCCACATTGCTAGGGAACTAGCCATTAAGAAAATGGGAAATGGGGCACCTAGAATGGTGCTCGAGCAGAAGGTAACCCAAGTGAGGGTGTAAAGCACCACATATGAGACCAGGTAAGTAAGAACCTCCCAACTTGAGTAGACACCAAAAGGGAGTCCATCATCAAGGGTAACTTGGTGCTAGTAGACTTGGGTGTCTCGGTCTGGAGGGGACCTAAACAACCCAAGAAAGCACCTAGGATTTGGGTAAATGGTGATAATAGGTAGTGGCCCACATAGTTGGATACCTCCCTGAAGAGGTCCACCACCAGGTTCACATAAGGAACCATTGAAAAAACACAAAAATAACGGGTAAAATTTATTTTAAGAAAGTTGACCAACAAGGAATGTTGGTTGTAAAAATCTATTTAAAGTGGGCTGGGGAAATTCAGGTTCTGCGGAAGTACGCCAAAGCCTTGACGCTCCAATAAACAGACGCTTCTGTCCGTTTTGGTAAAATACACTGAAAGTGCCTTCACTCAAATAATCGATTGTAGCCTTATTTTACCTGAAGTCAAAATTTCATAGCTGGAACAGGACTTGAACCCTTGCTCTCCAATCAACTGAATTGAACCATCTTCGTTTATAACATAAATCGTTCATTTTAGTGCCTGGGCCGAGATAAGAGGCTGGGCGTTTTGCACCCCATTAGTATCAACCTGGGCATGCTTGGCTTGCACCCAGCGTTGATCTAAGGTGTGTTTCAGGTCAGGAAGAGCCTGAAGTTTCACCTTCTGGGCCTCCTGTCGCCCCGCCTTGTTTTTAGCATCAGTTCCTACTATAAAGTCATCCAACCATGGCAACTTTAATCAACCGCCTGGAAGATTGCTTTCTTAAAAAGCGATCTGGCACAATGTTCAGCATCTCTTTTTCCAGAGCAAACACAGACCTTCAACCTATCTAAGAGTGTTTTCGCCTTGTCCTTGAATTCCCCTATCCAACCTTTCCTCTGAGACTTAGTGTTAGCAATTGCAATGTGGACTATCCACGCAGTTATCCTTAATAACATTTTGGGCTATACTCCCACCCTCCAGGAAGCTGTACGCTGATTCCAGTCACACCTTATGGACCACTTTAAACATAATTGTCTGGATATCTACCATCTCGTCAACGTCAGTTGGTCTCATCCTGGTTCCTGGTATGGTTCATCACTTCAGACTCTTACCTTCATATTTGCTCAATAGTGGCACAAGCCTCTACTCACAATAACCCTCTTCCTTTATTTGGCGTTCCTACTGGCAACAGGAGACATAATTAGCTTCTCTGGGGTGCCTCTAGCTTATATTTGTGCTTGATTATTATTAAATATCAGAAGCGTCCATCTCATGTCAGCCCTCCCAAAATAAAATTAAAATTTAAAATCTAGGAGTGTTCAAGAATACAGGGTGCTCTCCTGTTCACTAAAATAAAAACCTGTTGCCAAAACCACTGTTTCTTTGTTAAGTTTCTGTCAAAGCTATTGTCATCATAGATTTCTTTGTGATGGTAATGTATATATCTGTACCATTTGTATATAACACCATAGTGCCAATTTCACCAAAGTTCATTTAACGAGCTCATCAACTATGATGTCCAGGGTCTTCTGTGCGCTTTTGAAGCACCAAAATCCCTTAGTTTCTTTCCCTACTGTCACAAACTGACCAAAATTAATTGTGGAATTTTCATAAAATGCAATTTGACCTCATGCACTTACTTTCAGGAGAGTCTGTAACTCTTATATTCCAAGAGAGGTGAAGCAAAATATTCACCCAAGCACCTTGGGAATAAACCAATACCACAAAAGGAATAAGACACCTATAAGGTGACAAAAACTATATGATTTGAAAATTCTTGAGGTGGTTTACAATATAAAACAGATAGAAGATTAATTTTGATAACTTATCAATAGAATAGATGTTTTTATCAATAGGAGATGACCAATAAGGATTTTGGTCTAAATTAACGACTATAGGGAATTGGGTGAGGTGTGCCATAAACATCATGCTATAGCACTGAGATGAATTATTCCAATAATCAACTTACTATCAGCAGTAGTGCTGTCGCCTTAGTAAGCTTAAACTAAAGCTTTTGATTGTAGTTGAATTTTGCAGATCAGGTATTATGTAAATTTAATGGAAATTCAAATCACTAATTTCTGTTATAAATGCAACAACCCATTCTGGTTGATTTTATAGTTTGTAAAACTCAAGGCTGTTTTTGGAACGCCAGACACCCCATCAGAAAAGCCTTAAACCCAACATGAACATAATTAACTCTTACTCAAAAGTTGTTCTAGTATGTTACAGATCAGTGAGAGCGTCCAACTTAATCCCTTTTTGCTTTGATTCGTTCTCCAAATCCAAACGATTTGTACCTACAATTTCATGTAACATGACATTACACTCTAATTTTTGAGGGACCATCCCTTTTACAGGGGAGTAAGCCTAGAGAAAGTTTTTTTGAGCTAGCGTAAGCTTTATAGTGGCGGCTTTGAGGTTAGTCTTAGGGCCTGAGGCATTGGTAAGTCATTTATGGAACATAATAATCAGGTCTTGCGCATGGGCACAATTGCAGGCTTAAACTTAGCTGTTTTCCACGGCATCAAACCCTCCAGAATACTAGATATTTGAGTCTTCTTATAGCACAAAGGAAACTAATTTCTTCTCAAATTTCTACTCAAGTGCCCATTTATGAGATATAGCTCATAGGTCTCAGGATGAGGACCATCCTATGGAGTCAGTTTTACTTTTTGAATTTTGCAAAAACCATATTTTAGTAAAAATTAGCTAGTAGGGTGTATTACACACCTTTTTTAACAAAGCGGTAAGGATTTATCCTCTTAAGCCACCATTTTTTCATAACTGCTTGATAGAGTTATTCTTGGAATCTAGCATTTATAAAATTCACTTATTAAATTAAGGCCCACCCTTCTCTTACCATCAGTGTTCTCCTTGCAATTTTCATGGAAGCAAAATGTTTGTACTTAATCCCTGGTGTAACTGGGTTCCATCTAAAACGCAGGTTATAACAATATTTTGCAAAGAAGGGGAACAGCCAAAAGATGAATACTGAGCGTTTTCATGACTTTATTGTGCTGGTGAAAAGTTTGAAGCCCTATCTGAATGTTCATCTGCCATGTGATGCTGCATAAAGATTTCCAAACAATAGTTCACTCAAGCTGTCTTCCCATATGATTGTGGGTTGAAGGCAAATAATGGCAAAAAAGAACTTGAAAAGTCTACTTACAAATCTTAAAATACTACCCTAAACTGATGTCTACAGTTACTAATGATCTCCTGAGGCAAGCCATGGGTGTAGAAAACATGTAAATGAATAACTTAGCTATATGTGCTGCTGTTACTGTGGTGGAACATGGTGTGGGTTCCGCTGATGGATGCCACGGATATTTTGTTTATAGTCAGAAATTTACTTTTTATTTTAAAGTAATAGATAACGCTTTGTTAGAGTTTTATAAGTTTTTTTTTATTGTTTAAGCAGGGCAAAACCCAAAAGAAGGTCATTTTCTTGATACTAGTTTTTCATATTTAAACTAGTTTGGATTTTGAGACCATGGGTATTTGAGGCAAAAGTATATAAAGCTGAGTCATCTAAATTAAAAAAATATAGGCTTTTGGCCTATCAGATCAAAGATAAATATTTTTGAGGCAAAACTGACCCATGTGGTAATGATTTGATGTATTTTATCCAATCACCAGCGAGTAAAATCTTCTCACCTTGGCGGTGGTCAGACTCATGTGGTAATGATTGGTTAATTTGCATCCTATCATTATTGAGTAAAATCTTCTCACCTTGGCAGTGGTCAGACTTGTGTGGTAATGATTGGTTAATTTGCACCCTATCATCATCAAGTTATATCTTCTCACCTCAGAGGTGATCAAACCCATGTGGTAATGAACACCCCAAATTTGGCTGAGAAGTCAGAATAATCCTATTATTAGTTATTACCTTTTCAAGCCGCTTTTTGTTATAAACCATATTTTTCTGATAGTTAGGATTCCACCAAGAATCTGCCAAGGTCTTTTCGCCGTTGGTACAATATCATTAATAACCACAATATTTTTGATGATCGGGCAGGAGATGGGCCAATCATGGTAGCAGATTTGGGAGCACTAATACCTCCAACATTCTTTTTCTTAATTCGAGAAGGAGAATGTCTGACACATGGTATAAAAGTTGTAAGCTTAGTGAACCAGTCCACTACCACTATGATAGCACCATAACCATCAGAGAGGGGTAGTTTCTTAATAAAATCAAATGAGAGAGAAATCCAGGGTCCCTATCTCTTCTTTACTGGTAACAAGCCAGTAAGGGGCTGAATTTAGTTTTTATTCTGTTTCAAAAAAGTCATTCATTTGTATACTGAGCAACCTGAGAAAAGATTTTCTTCCAGTTACACATATGGTCATAATAATCAGGGGTTTTGCTTCTCAAGATTTTTATAAGGTTATACCATCATGGTGTTCCTTGATTATCTATAAGCGAAGTGGTCCTGCAAAACCCATAACTGTCCCAGGAACTATATCATATTGTCCTTTATATGGTACCCCTTTATTTTATTCCCATTATTCATATACATTTGTTGAGAATTAAGTATATTCAGTAGATAGAGACCGAGAAAGAATGATTTTACTATAAATACATTACCTCTAGATTCTCCTGAGATGCAAGAACTAGAATGCATGTAGTGATTGAGGTTTATTAGATACAATCTTATAAAAGGGATTACCAAATGGGTTTTATGCTCTTCACTTCCTTGGTATCAGGAGCTAAAGTAGGGTTACAGATCAGAGCATCTGCCAAACCATTCTCCTTGCCTTTTGTGAACTCATAAGTGAACACAAATTGTGCAAGGTTCTCATGCTAGCAAGTTTGCCAAGGGGTAAATACATGAGGGGTACAGTAGTACATCAAAGACCAATTATTAGTCTAAACACATATTGAACAGACAGAACCATGGGGATGATGACGCCAATAGGCTTATGCTTACACTACAGACAAAAGTTTTATGTCATAAACATCATAAATTAACTTTAAGTAATGACATATTTTTTTGGAAAGATATCATGCAGGAAGCTCAACTACGTTTATCCCACTTTTAACAGAGCAGCAGCAATATCAAAGTTGGAAGCGTCACTTTCCACTATAAACTCCATATCAGGGTCCACACATTGCAAATGACGTGGCGAGCAAAGTGCAATTCACGGCCTGGAAGGCGTCCTCCATGAATGATGACCACTAATGAGCTTATGATCCACTGACTTTATACAAGGGTGCAGTAACTTCTGAAAGATTTGGAGAGCTTATTAAAAGATTGAATGTACCCAAAAACTTTTCAACTGAGGTAACGTGGGAAAATCACAAATTGCCTTGTACTTGTCTGGAGTGATCATATAGCCTTTGTCAAAAACAATGGTGCATAGAAAGTGACCTGGGACTTAAAAATATACACTTACTGATATTCAGCATTAAGTTTGCTGCTCTCAAATGTTCTAAAACTTGCCGCATATGAACCTCATTGTATGCATGATCAGGGTAGAAACCCAGGATGTTGTTCATATAGGCCACAGCACATACAACTTACAACTTTCCAAACGCCGCATTAATACCAGATTAAAATATTGAAGATGCATTTTTAAAATAAAATTGTACAACCTAAGATTTTAGATTCCTTTCTGGTAAAGAATACAGTAAGTTATTCCTCCCCTTATTGACGCGGATATGGTTCAAAGCATTCAAGAAAACCAGCTATAAAAAAATTTGGCTTTTTCTACACAACTGGTAATAAGTGTCTATTTTGCTTCAGTTGCAGATCAGGTATGATAACATTATTCAAGTTACCATAAACTACACAAGGGCATAGAGTACCATCCTCTTCTACCACATAGAGAAGTTGTCATATTCTGTGGTTGAATCAAAAATAAACCTTTTGACAAGCTACAGACTGGGCCAATTTTCCCTTTTAATGCTTGAGCTAATACTCTAATTGAACCTATTTCAATACCATGGCTTGGGCCAATTATTGAAACGTAGATTTAATTATATTATCAAAAGCTCAGGCTTAATACCCCTGCACATTTAGGCCAATCTTCTCTGCAACTACTTGGCCAGGCTGATCAACTCAACGTCAATTCAATCTAATTGTCCTATTGGAAGCTCAGGCCAAATATATTCACACAGTTGGCCAATTATTGCTGTTCCAAATTTTGGCAACTAGTCCTGACTAATCAGGACCAAATATTAAATAATTAGCAGGAGAAATTGTTTGGGATTAACCCAAAAATAACATCTACAGATCACATGAACCAAAATATGAAAAGAACGTAATCAGCGCAATAGCACTTTCACATGGACCACCTAAATGGGAGTACCTAGTGCTATTGAGAAGAACAGCTGACATCCCAATTAGGGAGTCATTTTCATCAGTAGTATGATGATTACATGATTGAGCTGGATTGATTTTTACCTTAGTAATTTTGTATGTCAGTATGTATAATTGGCATGATAGAACTTGAACATGAAACGCGTTAAATGAGAGTACCTAATGCTATTGAGAGGGCCAGTTGACATCCAAATTAGGGAGTCGTTTTTGTCAGCTGTATGACAAAAATATATTTTGAGCTGGTCCTAAAATTATTTTGTATGTCTATATGCGTAACTGGTACAATAGCACTTGCACATGGACCTCCTAAATGGAAGTACCTAGTGCTATCAAGAAAGGCCTGCTGACATCCTAATTAAGGGCATGTCATTTATTTATATTGACCACAAAATCTCCCAGAATTCGTATTTTGGCAGCAGTATGAAGAAACTAATTGTGAGACAATCCTAGAACCATTTTGCATGCTCATTGTTGCGATTTTTGTCCCTGAAATCCTTCAGAATATGAATAATTTTGTTACCAATAAACCTAGCAATAAGAAAACTTTTCTCTCTCGTTGCAATCACTTTTGCAACCCAATTAATTAAAGTCTGAATCTAGTTTGATAATCTCACAGAGGAGATTAGTCTGCGCCCATGTCAGGGAACAGTTGGGCAAGTAAGGTAAGAGGAGCAGGTGGTAGGCCCGCGGCCTCAAATGTTCAGAAGACCTGGAGAAACTGGTGGAATAGAAATTTTTTTTAGAAAACTGGCGGTCACTATTTCCCCAGAAATCCTCGCTTGGTAAGCATGATGCAACCAGTACATCAACACGCCGCACTCTCAGCCACTTTCGTTGGTGGAATATGGAGTCCACATGTTTCTAGACATCCAACAAACGGCTTTATGGGAAAAATTTTGTGGGGATGTGCACTCTTTTTTCCTGACCATCGTGTATGTCACACCTCACTACATGTCACACGGTTGGATGGACCTAGGTTTCAAAAACAAGGAGGCAGCAGATGAGGCTGCTGCAGTGCGTGTAGTGATCAACCTCCCCAAAGGGCAACAGGTCATCAAAACAAAATGCACCAGATAGACAAAATCCAACCAAATTTTCCTCACGTTTGACTTTTTGCCTACTACGGTAAAATGTGACATTTTGGAGCAACACCTGAAAGATGGACTCACCGTTTATAGCGAAATACAATCTTTTGAGATGCAACGCTTTATGTTGATGCCACACCGTGCACTGGCAAAGCCATTGCAGTTCTGACCCCAACTGATAAGATCATGAAAGACATAACCCAGATCCTGCACTCCACTTTTATTAATATTGAAGGGCATACCACCCACCCTTTCTGGGTAACCGTGGACAGCGCGCCCCCCATCTGCACTCACTGTGATGCGTTTGGCCATAAGGCACATACATGCCCCACCAAGGAGGGAGTCACATTCCAAGAGCACCCCTCGGCGGCCATGGCCAGCAGAGAGGTGCACTATGAACCAACTGCAAGCACCAAAGAGGCTTTCCCCTGGGGAGCACAAGGCTGCTACCTACTGGTAAAGCCTATTTCCCTGCAAGAGCAGAAGAAGGCCAAGCAGGCCCACAGGGCTGCGGCCAAGGAAGCGGCCTAAGCACCACCGCTATCCCACACTCCCAATGCCAGGAGGACATTGAAACCTTCATGGCAGAAGCAACTCGGGAATCCATCAGCCAATCAGATTAGGAAGCCCATGCCAATTGGGCCACCCAATCTGAGGATCCAATGGGGGACTCGATCTCACCCAATCTTTGCAACCAAGCTCCAGTTGAAACTGACTTGGGGCCCATCCTACCTGAAAACATATTTTTTGACTCGCTCAATGGTGCACCAAACTCATCTGCACCGCAAAAAATTTGTCTGACGTCAAGGAAACAAAAAGCAAAGGCAAAAGCCAACGCAAACCTTTCTGCTAAAATCAACAAAACTACTGATAGCGTTGTTGCAAACACCCATGCTGCCACGAAGGCCCATGGTGATCTAGAGGAGGCTAGTGAGCCTGGGTGCCCACCCCCTCGCACCTAAGGTGCGATGGGGGAAACCTTCACTTTAGGGACGTTGAATATCGCCGGACTCAAGGCCTCCCCGTCCCAGGCTAGGAAACTGAGTTTTTTACAAAACAATTTACCCATGGATATCCAGGCCATCCAGGAGTCCCACTGTCTGCAAGGTTATGAGGAAACTTGGAAAACAATGCTCCTCCCATCCCTATCCTTTTGGTCAAAGTACTGTGGGATGCTAGTTCAGAGAAACAATTTCTTCAAATTTTTATTGTCGGAAACCTTCCTCAATGGCTGAGTCCTCATTGTTACTTTCTCATGGGCTGACATGGCGCACGCTATCATCAACATTTAAGCCCCACCTGTGCACAAGAGCATCGGGAATTTTTCTCGTTAGTCAAATCCCTCCTGCTACCCTCAGACCCTTTCATAGTCGGTGACATGAACTGTTGGCTAAACACACCAATGGACCGTTGGCCTTCCTCCTCCCACGCCCCAGGGTCACATAGAACTTCGCGTTCTAAGGCTACCCTTGTGTTAATGGATGCGCTGCCATGGCGAGCCCCACTGCTCAAAAACATGACGCGCCCCACGTCCACAACGGCCAATTAAGGTCCATGTCCTGCATCAACCTTATCCTTACACCGGCGAAATTCCAACCCCACATTTCCCACTTCAAAACAACAAAAATGGAATTCTCTGACCACCGACTGGTCTTGATAACCTACCACCTACCTGTCACAGTAGCTAAGGCCCCACATTGGTGCAAACTCCACCCCCCCAAACTTGCGTCGCCAGGTTTTTCACTTGGGTGGAATCAGCAACTTTGGCAAAAGAGTTTGTTGCACCATTTTGCGTGGACCCCATCTCCACATGGGCAACCTTAAAAGAGGATACCATCTGCCACTCTCGCCACCTCTCCTCCATATGCTCACAAGCCACATTGGCTGTCATTTCGCGCGCTCTGGCAGAGTTGGCACACCTGGAGTCCAATATCCCAGCTACAGGATACATACCTGTATGGGGCTGGAAGTGGGCAGAGGCCGCCCACCTCAACGCGCTCAAAAGGCAATGCAAACATTAGTTTGTGTTCAGTACAGGGCCAAATGCATTACAAAGGGCGACAAGTGCATCGCATATTTTTTTAAAAAAATTTACACCGCGCCAGAGCATGGCCTGCACACAGGTGCAAAGATTGGATGATTCCATCACGGATACGCCAGCTGAAGTGGCAATCAAAACACAAAAGTATTACTCCAAGTTGTACCAATCCAATCCAATTCATCCGGCTGAAGTGGCAGAATTTCTCAACTGAGCCCACATCTGCACCATTTCCCAATACCCAAAAATAATGAATTTGATTACTCCGAACAAATTATGGACAGCCATCCGCGGTGCATTAAACCGGAAATGCCCAGGCCCAGATGGCATTCCATATATATTCTATAAAAAGTACTTCAAATATATATCCCAACTACTGCTTGCCTCACTTAACCAGAGCCTTCTGGAAATGCGCCTCCTGCCAGGAGGACAAGAGGCCTTCATTGTCACACTCTTCAAGAAAGGGGACAAGCTAGACTTAGCCAACTGGCGCCCCATTTCTTTAACTAACACGAATATAAAAATTTTAACAAAAATTATGGCTAACCGTTTAGGGATTGTAGCATCTGCCACCATCTCCCCAGAACAATTCAGTTTCATATCCAGAAGGTCAATTTGGGACAACATGCACTCTGTGGCTAACACATGTCAGTCCACAGCCTCTGGGGCACTTGTATTCTTGGACCAACAGAAAGCCTATGATAGAGTAAACTGGGAATACCTCAGGGCCTGCCTCCATCAATTCCGCTCACCCCCTCGCTTCATCAACTAGGTGATGCTGCTCACAGAATCTGCAACAATGGCAGTACGTGGCCCTGGCTTCCTAAAGGAAGTAGTCCGCCCTCAAAGGGGCTTGCGACAAGGGGACCCCTTTAGCCCACTCTTATACAACTTCAGCCTTGACCAACTACTTCGAAATGTTAATGCCCAACTCACTGGGGTCCATGTGCCAGGCCAAGCCCTAATCAAAATGATGGCGTTTGCAGACGACTGTGTGGTTGGGGTGTCTAATAATAAAGATGCACGCACACTTGAAGCTATCATCCAGGAGTATTCCTGGGTAAGTAACGCTGCACTGAACGCTTCCAAAACTGAAACCATCCTCCTTTGTTGGTCTCAAAACTGCTGGGCCCCAGCAACTAGCGCCCAGCCCAGCCCCTCAGCTCGCACACGTGCTCGCCCTCACAACTCACCCCACACCGCCCCACTGGTGCTCCCCTTCGTGCCACGCCCTACCATAGGGCCAGTCCGCCATCTGGGCGTGTGGGTGGAGGCAGGCGGGTATGCATCAGCAGTAATGAAGAGTCATATTCTAGATAATGTGACAAAGCGCATCGCCTCCCTCAGAGCCCACACTACTTCCCTTACTGGCAGGGTTGTTTTAGCCAACTCTATGCTCCTCTCCAAAGTCTGGTTTGGAGCCCACGCCATCCCCTTCTCCTCAAGCTTCTCTAAATCCTTGTATGCCCTGCTGCAAGGATGGCTTTGGTCAGGCTGCCCTCCACCAGTACGGCTAGAGGTCATGTTTGGCCCCCTTCATCATGGTGGCATGGGCCTGTTCGACTTCAAAGCCCATGCTGCCATGATCCTGGGCACCTGGATTGTGGCCGTCACCGCCCCTACGCTCCCCTCCCAACACTGGTCCTGCGCAGCCCACTCCAACTTCTCCTGCGCCTTGGGCCTCAACAATCCATCGAACCCTCACTCCCTGATGAAATACCTGGCTTCACACCCATCGGCCAAAGGCCCTCAAAAGACTAAAACCCACTACAAACGAATCCTCCTCTCCATGCGGAGCGTTGAATGGAGAATTCATATTAGCGGACATACAGCCCAGAGAGGCCGCCTCTCTCCTCAGTTCACACAAGAGGTACAGGGGCTACCCATCCAAGATGGTGTGATCCCCACACGGCCCCGTGTCCTATCCAGGGTGGGCTACCTGGACATGATGGACATCCCTTACTCCATTGAGACCCAAAAAACTATCTGGAAATATGCACACCATCCTCTGTCTCAGCCTCAAATCCGCTCCCATGTGTGGCACTGCCTGAGGCGGGCGTACCATACGTCTAAGCACTCTAATGCTTTACACTCATCCTGCGTCGTGTGTGGCCAGTATGGAACGCTGTTCCATCGTCTGTAGAAGTGTCCTACCTCTAAAGTGATATGGCGCGAAGCTAACGTCTGCTGGGCCAGGATCAAACACATCCCTTCAGTCTATCAAGAGATATGTTTGCTTTATCAATGGCCTCCCCTTCCACCCTCCCTCCATGCTCTGGTGGTTGCAATCGCCATGTGGACTATCCACACGATTGTCTTGGACGCCATCGCAGGCTCCACTCCCCACCCTCCCAGAAGCTGTCCAAAGATGCGCGCGCGCGCGGCGCGCGCGCGCGCGCGCGCGCGCGCGCGCGCGCGCGCGCGCGCGCGCGCGCGCGCGCGCCGCGCGCGCGCGCGCGCGCGCGCGCGCGCGCGCGCGCGCGGATCATGTCCCATTTGGTGGATCACTTTCAAGCGTGAATGTTTGGATACCTCCCACTGCGTTGCTGACAGCTGGTCTCCTCCTAGTTCCCAGTTTGGTTCATCAAATCAGACCCCTTCCTCCACATGTGTTCAGTTGTGGCTACGGCCCCTTCACACGTTCCCTCCCCCTCCCCATAAGTGGCGTTCCCGCTGGCAACAAGAGATAGCATCGCTTCTCTGGGGTACCTTCCCTGTTACTGAGTTTTGTCTCTTTTGGGTCAAATTTGGAAGTGTTCATCCCATGCTTGGCCTTCCCCACAATAAATTTAAATTTAAAATAAACCTAGCAATAGGTCTCAGTTGTATCACTTTTAGGGATGAACTGAGGTGGAAACTAAATTGTGAGATTGTATGCTTGAATGTGTCCAGGAGATGCCCAAGAGAGTTATAAATACCAGCACATGGCCTAATGAATAATTGTCAAATAATTTAGTCTTAAATAAAGGTCTATTTTATTATATCTTCATATGGATTTTATCCTAAGTTGCTTTTTGGAGGATGTCAGCAAGCTGGGATCTCAAGATCCATAGCTTACAACTTTTCCTGCCTCAGTTGAAGTTCCCGATTAAAGAGGAAAAATTAAGCCCAACATTGGTCTGAAGAGTTGAGGCTATTTGAGGATGCCTAGTAAGTTTCTGAATATTTAAAATACCATAAGCCACTGGCAAAATCGAGGACCATCAGCTGAACTTCAGCCTGATTAAGCGTGCAGGAATATAATTATCAAGTGAGCGATCCTCAGAATTTCACAGAAGTGGTGAGCTTACTAGAGGTACTTTGAAAGATGGCTCCCTTAGCAAGTTGCCCTATAAACCAAAGAATTTAAAGCTGCCATTTCCCGCAAAGTTAGAGGTGATATAGTGGATTAAGTGTGAATCAGGTCAAGTTTGAATTTAAATAACAATCAAACTCTGAATGTTCAGTATCAGATTCTGGTGGTTGACCCAAAAATAAAACCTTTGACAACCACAGATCAGGCTGATTATCTAATGAAACTCAAGCTAATTCTCAATTAAAGCCAATTAATATTATGTGGCTTAAGGTCAATTCCCTCAACGTCAATTATGTTCAATTATTACATTGAAAGCTTGAGCTAATCAGTCTTGCACATTCAGGCCAATTATACATACAACAAACTCAGCATTTGGTCCCAACTAATTAGAAGCAACATCAACCATTTGGCTTAAGAAAGCATCTGGGGATTTATCCAAAATAATCATTAAGAATCCCATGGACAAATAGACATCATAATGTCATAATCAATTTCCTGCCCTATGGCAAATCTCATATGTCAATCCTCATAATTGGCATTATAGAACTTACACATGGACTGCCCAAATGGGAGTACCTAGTGCTATTGAGAGGCTGCCAACGTCTCAAATAAGGGTATGTCATTTAATTATAATTGATGTCAAATTTACCAGAAATTGTATTTCATCAGCAGTACAATGAAACTCAATTTGGGGTGTTTAGGACAATTTTGCACGTCTGTATTGCAATTTTTGACCCTGAAATCTTCCCAAATATGAGAGTATTTTGCCACCAATAGTCCTAGCAATAGGTCATGATTTTATCAGTCCAAGGGCTAAACTGAGGTGGAAAATAATTATCTGTGGAAATTGCATGTTCAATATGTGGCCAGGAGATGCCCTAGAGGTATAAACACTGGCACCTGGCCTAATGAATGAGCATCAAATATTATTGCCTAATAATAGATATAATTTAATTAATTCTCTTTATCTACCTTATATATCAAAGTCTTATCTTCAAAGAGTGTTGGCAAGCTGGCATTTCAGAATCCTCATCTTGTACCTTTACCTGCCTCAGTAGAAGTTCCCGAATATATTGGCTTAATCATGCCTAAGATCAACTAGAAGAGTCAGATTAATTTAAATAAGCCTAATGAGCTTTTGAAAGGTCAAAATACTATAAGCTACAGGATAAATTGAGGAACTTTTTGGCTGAAATTCAACCCAATTAGATGCGCAGGATCTAATCTATTAAGCTTTCAATCTTTGGAATCTAAAAATCAGGTATGGCATTTGCTGAAGCCACATCAGATGAAGACTCTAAAACTTACAAACAGAGAGATAAGGGAACTTAAAAATTGAGCTTTATCAGAGGTGCAAGATGGAGTTTATGTACAAGGCCGTTGAGGAAAATTGCTCAGAGTGTCTACCTTAGAAGAAAGAAGTATATACACTTTCCACACTTGAATGACAAAGTCAAAATATTGGCCTTTACATTGGTTTTGATATCAAAATTTTAACCATCTCTCCACTCTAAGATAGTCGAGTAGGCTGGTTTTTGATTGTCAAAAAGTCGTCAGTCTAGTGGTACTTACTAACTTGATAATCAACTAGACCTTGAACTTTAAGTGTGGGAATATTCTGGAAGGCACTTGCTATAAACCTACCACCAAGTAAGTAGCGTAACTCAAGGTAGTTAACTAGATTTTGATTAATATAACTCTCAGAGGCACTGGCATCACCCAAAATAGTTGTCCTAAACTTCCCTGAAATGGAATAAAGAGTAGTAAAAAGCAAAAAGTACCCATAATAATTATTTAATACAGGCAATTTAATCATTTAAGTATAAGATCAGCTTTGGGAATAATAATACTTCTATGATGGTTTTTAATGTAAAAAAGGAGTAGGATAGTTCGGCACTTTTATGACTGATAGTATATACCCAGCACCATTTTATGCAATAGCATACCTAATGTCATATTGCTATAATAAATCTTTTTCTACCTCCTAGGTGCTGAGAGTTATAGTGGGGGTTGGCCAAAAGATCTAGAGTGATATGGTACACTGAAATCGGTTTGGGGCTAGACCCACACGAGCTTATAAAATGCATATTGAAAAAATTGTGCAATTGTTGTTGTATATAGCATTTTTAGGTCTCAAAGGCAAAATATAAAGCAGATGGCAATCTGGAAATCACTAAAAATTGACAAAGCAATAAAAACCTTTTTGCTAAGGGTTTGCATTACTACTTGAGAAGGAGTTTTAGAACAGAACTTTTATCAAAATTAATTATAATAAGAAATGGAGCTAGACTCTTGCCAATCCTTGAGTACCTCTGAGAACAAAGGCATGACAAAAGACAACTATATTTTAAAGAAAAGTGGACTTTCTTAAGTGTCAGGACATGAGTTTTATTCCAAATATCTGGTAAATGTTCAGGTCTTCCAAAGACCTGAGCACAAGGATTTTTAAATAAATATAGAAATATATAGCTAAAGAAAACACCTTAGTTGATGAGTATCCTTGAAATATAATATAGGATAGTAGCACACAAACTATTTGCAGGAAAAATTTAATTTTACTTCATTTCAGAGAATTTTGCATATAGGGAATAGAGTACCAATTCATCAGGGAAAATAACCAGGAACTCATGAGCTTAGATCTTCATCCAATTTGTTTCCACTTGTGGCAGCATCCTAGAATCTTTTTGAAGTGAGGTTAGCCGATCATTTCTGATTGTGGTGAACTCCAACAGTGGTATTAATTAATCCTTTGGATTGGGTGCAAATACCACCAACAGAGGTGATCAAATTTTCAGATTGATCTGTAATCCTGATAATAATCCCTTATAGGCTTTGGCTTATGAAGACAAAGAAATGTAAATATTAGCTAAGTAATCAATTCATCACAATACCCGGGTAACCTTGATGATCAAATGTTCATTTTCCCTTTTATAAATGACCTTGTAAAGTCCTAACCAATTAGGGGTAATTTGTTCTCTTTTCCACCTGGTTGGTGATGGTAAAAAAGGACTAAATTACTTAGCTAGTTAATATTTAAGGGGGTGTGTTTATTGTTGACCTTGTTGGTTTACCTAATGGTGTAGTAGACAAATTATCTGAGGTCAGATCTTGAAGCCAAATAATTACATTAGCAATGACCTTCATGGTAAATTTGGTGGTTTCAGTCAAGGCATTATATAAAGGATTTGTAATTTTGATGGTAAATGGGGGTTCTTTCATAAAAAGCCTGGAAGGGGGACATTTTGATAATCCGGTTTTAGCTAATTTTGTAAGCTACAGTATCACTGGGTAAGTTATTAAGTAATTGTAGAGGATCAGTTGAGATTATTTTGAAGGCGATGCTAAACTAGCATTAGTCTCTCTACCATCCCATTAGTTGAAGGGTGATCTGGGTTAACACTTAGGTTTATGCCATTAATTCAACTAATTTTTGCACCAATGATGAAAAATTTGTCCATTCTCCAAGAGGATTAGCTTTGGAACCCATATTAGTTGATAAACAGATATATAACAATGAGGCGGCAGCCTTTTGCCAAAGATGATGAAAGAGATATGGAATTAATCCATTTAGTGTGATGGTCAAATTCCAGTATGAGGAATCAAAGCCCAATAGAGGCTCGAGGAAGAGGACCTACAACGCTGATACTAAGCATGTGGAAGGATTTTGATTGAGGAATCACTTGATGTTGGGGGTAAGGAGTAGGGTCAGCTTTGCTTTTACATACTAAGAAAGGTTCCAATTACATTATAATTTAAAGTATCCATCCCTTCCCAGTAGCACTGGAGTCTGATTCATTGATATGTTTTCCAAATTCCTCATTGGCCAATTTACACGTCTTTCTAAAATAACATCTGTGCGTGCAGAAAGATGAATATATGGTAGCTATTGGAGTGATTCTGACTTTTATAGGTAATCATCCTGGATTTGAACGTCCACGGAGCTTTTTTATAGATCTTTTTGGATTGAGATGGTCCCTTTTCCCATAGTTGAGGTTGAATTAAGAGTTTATAGAATTAATCTTCCTCAGGTTTGGTTATAGTTAGAATAGATAATTTGGACAGAAAATCTGCGTTTTCTAATTTAACCCACGTGATAAGTTATGGAAGATTTTAAGCTTTGGAGCCTTAAAGCCCATCATGCCAAACGCTCATCAGGATCTTTCATTTGGTGGAGCTAACACAGAGATGCATGATCAGTGATTTTCGAGAAAGTGGGATCATATGTAAATAGGGTCAGAAACATTTGATGGCCTTTAAAAACCACTATAAAATCTTTTTCATTGCATTATATACACGTTTCGCTTTTATTAAAGATCTTATACCATATGCAATGGGAAGGTCAACTATATACTAATCATGTTGGGGCAGTATAACTCCTATAACAATATCACTAGCATCAGTAAAATTATATGGTTTGTCTAAGTTGTGGTGTATAGGAATAAGAGAATGAGTTAGAGCTATGCGCGGTAGATCAAAGGACTGTTGCTGTTCATATCCTCAATTAAAAGAAAATCCTTCTATCACAAATCAACTTAGGGTTCAAATGTATCTTCAAGGTAAGGAATGAATTGGCATACATATCTGATCATTCCAAAAAAAATTTACTCATCTTGAAGGTTCTTATGAGGTGACATTTGAGAAATGGCTAACTTTGCCATTCATTAGGGATATTTCTTCTTGACTTACCTTATGTCCTAAAAATCCATTTATTTATAAGGAACATTTTAAGGGTTTTAAGTTTATAAAAATTTTGGTGTAATACCTGGGATACATACCAAAGGTGAGCTGAATGGGTAGTGAAAGTTCTTGAGAAAACTGTATGTCATCAAGGTAAACTAGCACAGAGGATCTACTTTAAGTCTTTTAATAATCCATCCATAGCTCATTTAAAGTAGCATGGGCATTGCATAGTCCATGTGCCATCCATGTAGGTTTAGATAGCCCTTTAATAGAGATAAGGGCACATTTTTATGATCCTCAGGGGATAGTTCAATCTTCCAGTAACTACCAGAAACTTCTATCACCAAAAAACTTTGATCTAAACATTAAACATAAGGAGTCATCTATATATGAAGAAAGGGTTGCCTATCCTTTTGAGTTCGTTTATTCAACCTTATCCATTGCAACTCAATGGCCTCCATCTCATTGCAGATTAATATCAGAGGAAGAAGCCTAAAACTTTCAAAAGGTACAGTTTTCCCACATCTAATAACTGTTTTAACTTGAGAGCCACTTTATTCTCTTCTACTTTAGATTTATGATAAGCTTAGGCTTTGAAGAGAGGAAAATCTTTGATTCCCACTTGGTGAATTACTTCAGAAAATTTCTTAAAATTGCCAGGTACCTGTAAAGGTCTTGGCTCCAGCTATCAAGCTGGATAGAGGCATGCACCCTTTAGAATCAAAAAAGGGATAAACCCTAGGGTTCAAGAGAGTGTCTATAACTCTCCAAATCCCAGAGAGGTGGTGCATGGTGCACAGCCACAAATCCATGAAACTCGTCATCATGGATATATTAAAAGGGGCACCGCGGAGGGCGCCAGAGCCAAAGGAACCTGTAAGTCTGGGGTAGTGTCCCCTCTACTTAGACCGGGCAGTGTTTCAATTTCCCAATAAAAAGGGTCTGAAGAGGGCAGTTGTCCCTCTCGTCAAACAGGGTGATCTCGCCCATGTGGTAGATCAGCGCTGGGTAACAGCTCTCCCTCTGAAGATTCCTCCCCCTGTCTCCATGCTTGCCTCACTGAATTAGTATGGCGGATTGAGTAATCTTGAGCCAAGATAATTGGAAAACGCCATCCTCATGAGATGAAACTCTTATGAAATCAATGGCGCCAATCTTGGAAATCAAAGTCCAAAATTTTCCAAATCCTCAGTAATGGTTCCTGATGGGCTCACACTATCAGTAGGGGCGGCATCAAGTGTTGAATCCTCAGCAAAACTTGCCAATGGCATCAGGCCATTAGGAAATGTCATCAGAACGAAACTACTCTAAAGCCCATGGGGACAAAGCCCAATTGGCGCTACCTCTTAATCAAAATATGTTTAGTGATTAATCCTTAGTCAAAATTGCCAAAGGCATCGAGCCATTGGGCAATGATTTTGCCAATTTGAAAATCCCCTCAAAAGATTTGGGGACAAAACCCAATGGGCATGTACCTCCATTGTCAAATGTTACCAATAGCTCAAAACGCTCACCTCAAAAATCAGGATCATCATTCAATGTTACTCACTTGGCTGAAAGGATGCCAAAATTGACTGGGCATGGGCAGGTTGAGTATCCCAAACCCGTTTCCAACCATTTGGGACCACCCCTATTTGGGGTGGCCTTGGGGATTCCTGTTGCCCATCAGGTGAGACGCCATCATGCTAACCATCAGTAATGCAGTGTGACTGCAAGCTGGGCGTCCAAGGTCAAAACAACAGTGAATTGACCTGCCGCTTATTCCCCCAAAGTTCAGTTTAAAATCATTTTCCCCTCCCTCTAAAAGCTCACCAGGTTAGGTTAAATCTTTAGGGCCACAATACCATGTTTTTATAAGTTATTCCTTAAATTTACTACTATTTAAACAGTCATAAACCACTGAGGAAATTGTTGGTCAATTTTCTTAAGTTCAATTTTAATAAAAATCTCCTCAAGCTTCCAATTTTTGATTTTACTTCAAATTTCTTGCCAGACTCTCTATGGCACTAACCTTGTGGCCCGTTGGACATTACATTGGCTGTGCTAATAGTCATGATAGTAACAATAGGTCCCTCCATAGCTAACAGAGCCTATTGTGTAAGAAACTTCTGGAAATTTACCCCATTGTTGAAGCATCCGCCAGCAGGATTCAGAATCCTGTAGGTTTATCTTTATCCACTTTACACGAGGATCTGTCCCATTGGCTCTAATTTGTGCCAAACCCTCCTATAGTGTATCCCAAAGCAGTTAGTCCGATTGTTTAACTCCCTTCCGCAAGGCTCATGGGGACTAAAGTTGCAACAGCCTGGTTAAATGCTGGGTTTCTTTGTATACTTGCCACACATCAGCGATCAATTGTTCACATCTTCCTGCACATATAAAGTTGTTTGAGCAGCAATGCCTATGACATTCTAGCTTGCCTTTTGGGTACTTTTGCATCCCAACTAGCAGGACAGTCTAAACTTCATATGCCATCTCCATGACATAATCGACCAACCATTGTTTCCAGCCATTTCCGCCCTCCTCTTAGAGATGGGCGCCGCATTGGTTGCCCTTTAATGAATGAACGTGCAGTAAGTAGTTTTTCTACTGCTATTTGTTTGGTCAGTCATCAATTTTGTGAGCAGCGCTTGAAATTCTTTGGAGGAATTTCTCCATAGTAGCAGGGCCCCATTGGCAGCTACTCTTCCCCCAGCTCATTTCCTGAAGGGAATCTAAGTGTTTCTTCCTGTGATATTGGTAAAAAAGGTCCTCGACGTGCTTACCAAGGTGCAAATATGATCTGCTGTTGCCCTATATAATGTTGCTTCATTGTTCAACGCCCAGAAAGCTGTTTCCCTTTTGTATGCAGTTGAAGGCAAAGACCATTGATGGGTGCGAGGACTTCTGTGTTCTCTTCATGCAGGCGATCCTACCTCACTTGTCACATCTGTATCAGCAGCTTTAAAACACCCTGTGTCACTTTCAGAACAATTATTTCAATATTTTCTATTTATTGCTGAAGCCCCTAAATTGGTCTCTATAGTTGCAGTCATCCATGAGCAAGACCCAGCTCTTGAGCTTTCTAGTGATATTCTCCAAGAAATTTTCAGATCTGCGTTGGATTCCACCTATGCTCGTCACAAAGTTTGGTCCACCCCTATAGGGACAGTGGATCAAAGGTGCAAGGCTGTGACTTCCATTAATTCCTCTCTTCGCCATACTCCCTACCATCAAGCCAGAAACTACATGATCAGACTGCCCAACAGAGACTTGGATTCTGATCCCGTGTTGAACCAGTAACAAAACTGGTCCCAGAGTCAGCCAATGCCCTCTCACCTGATTTGAAATTACCTGGTTCACCTGTCAATGAGTCACTTAAAGCCCAGATTAAAAGAACTGGTTGCCTAACGTCTTGCTCTTCCAAACTATACTTCTGAATTAGAGCCCAATATTCCCCCTAATTTGCTAGCTATGACTTCAGTATCAGCAGAAATGACCAAATCTGCTATTAAGGAAGATTACGACTATTTTTTGTTGCCAATGAAAATTAGTATTGGAGATCACCACATGTCCTTAGAGGCCTTGGTGGACACTGGAGCACCAGATAATTTTATGAGCTTAGAGTTAGCCCACCAGCTTGAACTTGACCTGAACTTGGCCCTATGGTGATGGTTACTTCATCTGCTTCCCAGCCCTTATACATAGTACAACGGCCAGTACCTTTCTTGGTTCAACAGTTTAGCTTTTGCAATTGGTTCTCCGCAATGCCAAACCTGGTGTTTCCAGTGATTTAGGGGGTGGGTTGGTGGCATCAGCAGCATGTTAGAATTCACCTCAAGTCTAATATGTAATCATTTATTAATGGCCATACGGAAGGCGAGTTTCCCTTACTGGATACTTCTAAAATGACTCAGGGTCGTAGTTTGATTACTTCCCTTATTTCCCATGTGGGCCTCCCATCAGATTTCCCTGAGGCATTAATACGATATTGAAGTGCCCTCAACTCTGAGAAGGTGGACCATCTCCCTCCTCTTACAGAATCAGACTTGGGCTTTAGAACAATGGTGCAGGTTTTGAATATTAAATGTCCTTTGCACCCGCATACAGTGGAGGAGAAGGCTGATCTCAATGCATGGTTAGATGACATGCTTAATAAAGAGAGTTTGTTCAAAGAGACATCCCTAGTTGCTTCTCCCATTGTCTTTCCAAGAAGGCTGATGGTTCCCTTCATCCCTGCTGGATTATGCTCACCTAAATAAGATCACTGTCCATGACCCCTAACCTTTGCCATTGGAGAAGACAATTGGTAAAGCGATTGCCAAGTCGCATGTGTTTTCTAAACTTGATCTTGTTAATGCCTTTAATCAGATTTAGGTGATGAAAGGTCAGAAATGACTTACCACAATCTAATGAAAAGGGGTATCTTCCAGTTTTGAGTAACGCCATTTGGGTTAAAGAATGCACCGTCCACATTCCAAATAATGATTAAAATTCTGTTTGGTGATACAAATTCACCTGCGTGGTTGCATACATCGATGATATCTTAGTACACTCCATGACTCCTGAACAACATGCGAAGGACTTGGAGGCAGTTGTGGCTTCCTTGCACAAGGTGTGTTTGTTTGGCAAGACTTAAAAATGAGAGTTTTTATAGGGAGGAGATTACCTTCTAGGGAAAAATCGTCTTAAAAGATGGGTACGCCATTCTCCCCAACAAGTTGGACGCCATCCACAAGTGGCCAATTACAACAACCCAAAAGCAATTAATGAGCTTTTTGGGAACTATCATTTTCTTGAAGAAATTCTCCCTGGCCTTATCTCAGTTAGCTGCTCCACTTCATCTGCTCACGGGTAATAATTGACTTTTTGTTGGACTTCTGAGTGCCAGCAGGCATTTGAGTAGATGTAAGATGTGTTCTTATCACCCCCTATCTTAGAACATGTGGACCCCTCTGAACTCTATGTAATAGCATGTGATGCCTCATCTTTTGCAGTTGGGGCCATCTTGCTTCAGTAGCACAATGGGTTAGAACATCCAGTCGTCTGTTTTCTCACAAGTTCTCTCCTACTGAACAGTCTTGGGCCATCTATGATAAGGAGTTGGCAGCCATCACATGGGCCTTGACCCATTGGCGGTATCTCATACAAGGCGCTCAGCATGATTTAACAGTGCAAACAGATCACCAAGCCCTCCTTTAAATTTGCAAGTCACAGAAGTTGGCACATCAGCAGGCTCAAACCTACCAAGAATTGTGTAGCTTCAACTTAAAGTATGAGTCACTGAAATGAGCATTAAATGTTCTTCTTGACTTCTTATGTCATAACCTCGCACATTGCCCTGCTGACTCAGATAAGGCGGGTCTGGTCATATTAATACCCCTAATCAAATCTTATACATCATAACTCATGTGGTCTTGTCTTTGGACTTAGCTCCTGACGCGTCTCTAATTTCATAAGTCTTAGCAGCCCAAATAGCCTGTCCAAAAGGCGTGGACCTTCTAAGGCTGTCCCTCCCAATTTCGAAACATTCCCTATATTGCTTAGCTGAGGGCCTCATTCATTTTCAGTCATAGTTGTGGGTCCCTCCTCTTCTTCGAGTTGAGGTGATTAAGGCTCATCATGATCCTCCACAGTCAGCCATATTGATAATAAGAAATGTATTGAACTAATCAAGCAAACCTATAATTGGATGGGCTTGTCAAAAGAAGTACCAGCCTGGATCACTGATTATGTCACCTGCGCATGGTTCAAGTCATATTGATCAGGAAGAAATGGTCTCCTTCACCATTTACAACAGGCTGAGGGTCCATGTACATCAATATCCATGGATTTTATTGTCAAACTTCCTTGTTATAGTAGGTTTACCATGGTGATGGTGGTGGTTGATCATTTTACAAACTTTATCCTATTTATCCTATCCTTTTACACTATCACTTATGAGGAAACTGCCCGTCTCTTTGTGCGCCATGTGTTCTCTATGTTTGGTCTCCCACAGGAAATTTTCAGTGACTGTGGGCCCCAGCTTACAGCGTGGTTCTGGAATGAGCTCATGCCAATCTTAAAAATTACGCCCTGTCGATCCATGGTGTATCATCCTCAGTCCAATGGACAAACTGAGTGGATTAATAAGATCCTGGAAAAGTACTTGCACTGCTATACAGCGGCCATGCAGGATAACTGGAACAATTACCTTCCCCTCGCTCAGTTTGCATATAATAATATAATGCATGACTCTATGGGTTTTCCCCATATAAAGCAACCTCGGGGTACAACCCCTCATTTTCAGTTGGTTCATGCCTGTGCCCAGAGGTCCCAGCTGTTGCAGATCATGCAGAGCACGTTTGGTCCACCCAGTCGTTGATGTGAGAGCATCTTACCAAGGTTATTAGTGATTAAAAGTGGTTTACTGATGAGAAGCGGCTCCCAGCATAGGAGATTGTGGTGGGTTCATATGTCATGCTTTACATGCGTCATTTGAGGATGCAGGTGCCTTCTTGGAAGTTTGCAAGTAAGCGTTCTGGTCCCCACTTAGTAAAAGAAGATTTGAGTAATGGCGCTTTCCAGTTGAAATTTCAACACACTGGAAGCAACATCCCATCTTCAATGTAACTTGGCTGTCCCCAGTCAAGGGGAAATCCCCTCGGAGCAGAGCTGATAGTGATTAAGGGTGCAGAGGAGGCTGAAGCGGAGGGCACTTTAGCACTCCTCAGATCTTGGAGGATAGTTAAATACCTTGTCGCTTGGAAGGGCTATCCAGCCTATGAGAACAGTTGGGTCAGGGCCTAAGATTGCGCAAACTGCTTGGAGCTGGTCAAGTTTTTCATGTCTCCCACCCCGATGCTCCCCATACCCCATTGAAAATTGCTACTTTAATGGCGATTAAGACCCAAGGCCCAAAAAAATGTGGCTCTTATACAGTTTCTCAGTGGTGGCGCCTCTCCTTTGTCGAAATTGGAAGGGTAATGTAAGTCTAGGGGAGCGTATTCTCTGCTTAGACCAGGCAGTGTTTCCATTCCCCAATAAAAAGGGTCCTAAGTGGGCGGCTGTCCCTCTCATCACACAAGGTGATCTCGCCCATGTGGTAGACAAACTCTAGGTAACTTCTCTCCCTCTGAATATTCCCCTATGTCTCCATGCTAGCCTCAGCTGAATTAGTATGGCAGATTGAGGATATTTGCGCCAAAATAATTTGAAACCGCCACCCCCATAAGCTGAAAATATCTTATGAATTCAATGACGCCAAGCCCTTGTAATCAAAGTTCAAATTTCTTAGCCCTCGATAATGATGCCTGAAAGGCTCACACTTTTGGTAGATGTTAAATCAAGTGTCAAATTCTTAGCAAAACTTGCCAATGGCATCAGGACATTGGGCAATGTCATCATGTTGAAACCTGCTCCAAAAACCTATGGATACAAATCTCAACAGGCATGTACTTCTTAATAAAAATGTGTTTAGTGACGAATCCTTGGTAAAAATTGCCAATGGCATTGAGTCATTGGGAAATGATTTATTGATTTGGAAATCCCCTCAAAAACTTTGGGGACAAATCCAGACATGCATATACTCCCAATTTGAAAGTTGCTGATAGCTTGAAACCCTCAACTCAAAAATCAGGATTGTCAATTGATTTTACTCATTTGTCTGAACAGATGCCAAAGTGTCTGGGAACGTGCGGGTTGGGTATCCTAAACCCATTTCCAACCAGTTTGGACTGCCCCTATGTGGGGTGGCCTGAAATTATTCCCGTTGTCCATTGGGCAAAATGCCATCATGCTAACCATCAGAAATGTAGTGTGACCGCAAGTTGGTCTTCTGAGGTCAAACTTTCAGTGACTTAGTCTGCCGCCAATTCCTTTTTTCAGTTTAGATTAATAACATTTTTTCCTCCCCTTAAAGTTCGCCAGGTTAGATCAAATCTTGAGGGCCCCAATCTCATGCTTTGATATGTTATTTCCCAAATCAACCACTATTTAAACAGTTGTAACGCATTAAGGATATTGTTGGTTAAATTTCTTAAATTCACTTTTCAATAAAAATCTCCTTGGGTTCCCAGTTTTTTAATTTAATTCAAATTCTTTTGATGAGCTCCCTATGGCACTAACCCTGTGGCCCGTCAGGCCTTTCAATGGCTGGGCAATACCAGTTATGATTGTAACAATAGCTACCTCCATAGCCAACTGGACCTATTGTGTAAGAAACTTCTTTGAATCAAACTCCATTGTTGAAGCATCCGCCAGTAGGATTCAGAATTCTGTAGGCTTATCTATTTCCACTTTACATAAGGATTTGCCCCACGTCTTTGTTTTTGTGCCAACCCTCCTATAGAGTACCCCAAAGCAGTTAGTCCGATTGTTCAACTCCCTTCAGCAAGGCTCATGGGGACTAAAGTTGCAACAGCCTGTTTAATTTCTGGGTTCCTTTGTATACTTGCCACACATCAGCATTCACTTGTTACACATCTTCCTGCACCATATAACGTTGTTTGAGTGGCAATGCCTCTGGCATTCTGGCTTGCCTTTTGGTTGTTTTTGCATCTCAACTGGCAGGCCAGTCTAAACTTCATATGCCATCTCTTTGACAGAACCCTGTGCAAGGGAGTATAGCGTGGTATAAAATAGTTGAAAGCCAATAAACAGGAACACTTGGGTGGGCCTCACAGGGGAGCCCATATTCAAGCTGAGATCGGTGCTGGAAGGTTTGGCTGACTCAGTTTGGGGTGAAATAAGGGTGGCCCAACGTTGCACTTGATCTTGAAGATATACAAGGAAGATAGGACGGCCAACGTTATTAAAAGACCTCCTCAAAGATGTCTGCGCACAGGTTGAATAGTAACTAGTGATTGACTAAACTTAGGTTAATAATTGAATACATGGGACAACATGAGTTGGAAATTGCAAAAAATAAATGTGGTTCAAAGCCCTGTTTGCCAATCAACCTAACCAAACCTTTAAGATTGGGAAGGTAAGAAATCCGTTTTAATGCCACCGCCAAAGCCCAGGGCTGGTCATTTTGCACTTCACCTGGACTAACCTGGGCATATTTGACCTGAACCCAGCGTTAGTCCACGGTGATCTTAAGGTCAGGGAGTTCCTGAAGTTTGACCTTTTTGGACTCCTGGTGTCCAGTTTTGTCTAGGCAGTTGGTTCCCTTAATAAAGCCATGTGAACATGACATAGGGCCTTGCCTCTCACCCAAATAGTTGACTTGGGCATACCTTTGATGAGATATGTATGGCTGCTGCCCCTCCCTGTTTCCACATGCTTCTCCAACACTTACCTCAACCAAAACCCATTCTAATGTCAAAATCCGCAAGTTTATATTAAAAATTGATAACTTGCATAACCTATAGTAGAATATAGAAACCCATACCACAGTCCTCATTCCCTGTACTCAACTGGTATATCAACCTGAAGTTATTCTGAAAGTGGAAACTTACCTAGAGGACAAAATTATAGCGTTGAGTCAAAAAGGTAGGACCAAAGTGGGTATTGAACCCAACACCGCATTCCATAGTCAAAAATGTAAATTTGGATACCCAGAATTTAGGGAATTGTCCCATGAATAGCTTGTAAACTTCAGTTTATAATATCAAGGCAAAATTAGGGAATTGAACCCGCTAGTTAACAAATTCAAAAAGGTAAGTTGTTTCCCTCTATTGCAATTTAGCTTAAGAACTCTTTCCTCCCTTTCCTCCATATACCCAAGCACCCTGCTAATGATAGGGTGTTGGGTTATTCTTATTCTTATTTCCCATTTTGTTATATCAAAAATTTATTACTTAGAAAACTGACTAGGTAATTATTTTAATAAGTAAACGAAAAACATGGGCACCAATTTACTGGGTTGGAGATTGTCCAAAACTCCTTCCCACGTGCCCACCTAGAGCTCATTGAAACCAGCGGTGCCTTGTGGACTTTGACTGCCCCTTTGTGTCTTGGCGTACTCACGCCAAAGGCAGGCTTTTCCATAGCACGCTGTGTTCCTAACAGACCCTTAGAAAAGATATCTTCATATTCTTAATAGGGCTTCTACGCCTTTTTATTGGTTGAGAGTAATGGAGTTACCAATTTTACTTTTTTTAAAGAAAATTGTAGTAGGAAGTTTGATCCCTAAATCTTACAGAGTGCCAAAACGGTTTACATCCATAATATATTTTATAGTACAAGATTTGCCATAGGCAATAACTGCATGCTGGCCGACTAGAAGAGGATGATCAGCTACATTATCCAACAAGATGAAGATAGATTAATCATAGTTGAGTCCTAGATCTAGGGGCTAGTCAAAGCTTCTTTGATAGAAGGATTGTGTTGTCCATATACCTCTAAAATGATTATAAAAAATTGAAATTTAGCCCAGGAGTTCACTTTGGCCTGAGAAATGGACATTTAACAAAAGAATGTGGGGTGTAAAGAAGTATTTCATTCTCAACAACCATTCTGTCTGGGGCAGTTTAGTTTTGAGCTGTAGAATCTGTATTCTATCTGACAGATAGAAGTAGGATAGACAATAAGGCAGGAACACTTCTTAAGAGCCCTTTATTTTTATACAAGAGATTCAATAGCAAAGGTATGCAGAAACCAAAAGGGAGATATATAATGGTTTTATTGATTATAAAATAAATTATTTCATTAGTTAGAATCTGATTAGTACTTCATAGTAATTGTTTTCTTAGGCTATAGAAGGAGCAGTGATTAAATTTTTAGATCTAATAGGAAAAGTTGAGTATGCTCCATTAGCTTTGGCGGGATGATCTCCTGCTGTTGCATAATTAGACTATGAATTAAATAAGGAGCCATTTTGTTTTTTTATGAGTTAGGAGGATATAATATAACTGAGGGTCCGATATTTACTATAATAAAATCAATTTATTAGGCTACCACATCTACTTTTACAACTAAAACTCAAATTGGAAATTAACTGTTGTAATGCAGTCAGAAGGAATTCAAAGCAAGCTAATGAGGGTTAAAATTGGTTAAACTTGAGTTTTTTAACTTACTTATAAGTTTTGTCAGTTAAGGCCTGACTTTTGCTAATGGAGCTGATCACATTAATTATTGTATGGAAATTGTCCAATACATTAATCAAAAATGATTTAGGATTTTATTGCCTCGAATATAGGTGAGCATATTGCTTCAACAGGGGTGGCTGGTAAAAAGCAGCTAGATTTGTAGGTATAAAAAATTCAAGTTTTGGCACTCAGTTTTGTCAGCAGAGGGAGCTTCTTTCATTTAGCTAAACTTCTTTTGCTTCCTTACATTAGGGCAATGTTAAAATTTATCAATAGTATGATTGGTACATTTTCAGTGAATGCATTACTTTCTCTTGATAATAAATTTGGAAGGAGTTACCTCTAAAACTGGTTATCAAACTTTAGGGCAAGTTGAGAAGATTCATCAGTTTTAAATAGATCAGGAAAAACTTCCATAAGGGCCTCCTTAGGTGCAGTAATGAAGTCAAACTATACTCAACCACCTTAAGGTATAATCAAATATTTAGCAAGGCCTTATACGCCAATATAGAAGATGTAATGCAATATTTCAAGGTAAGCCAATTTCCAGCAACTGAAGCATGGGAATCGAGTTAGAATTTTTGGGCAAACTCATTAGTAGACCTTTGTTAAGATTAATCATCAGTAAATGCCTGCTTTACGTTGGCCAAGACTAAGACATTCCTAAATTCTTGGTGAAGAGTGGTATTAACATTTGACCAAGTGCAACAAGTCATTGAGTATGTGACCAAGATATCTTGTACAACTCAGCCAAGGCAGTTAGAGGGATGCTTACGTTTTTGATAGTTAATATTGGTTTCCAGAGAATTTTCATAACAATATAGGAAGAAAAAACATCATTCCCCACAGAATATATATATAGCTTTAAAAACAGGCTTAAAGGAATTTCATAAGTGGGGTCTATGAGTTAAGTACATGGATGGATGTGGGAAACACATTCTTTTTAATAGTTGGTTGCAATGAGGGAAAAAGTTATAGAATAGCATCTATTTGTTGGCAAAATTTATAAATCTTTGAGAACTGATCATTCCACTTGTGGGCAGCATTTAGGGCAATTTAAGTAGCGCAGGTCAGACTCAACTATCTAAATTCTTTTTTATACTAGATTTTACCCCTTAAAGTTCAAGTATGTTGTTCAATAGCAAGAATTTGTTGTTACAACCCTTGCATAGTAACTTAAAATTAATCAAAATCAAGTGGTGTATTTCAACTCCCAGGTTTTTGCTGTCCACCGGGGACTTGGGAGCCCTAGAAGAGAGCACCAAGTAATTTACTAGGCGGGATTTATATTCCAACCATCTAATAAAATGTTCCGGTCTTCTGAAGACCTGAGCATGAGAATTTTAGATGATACATAAATATGCAATCATTTTAAAAAACTCATTGATTGATAATTATCCTTAAATTATGCTATATGATAATGACGACCAAAAATATTTTCAGAAATAATATTATTTCTCTTTATCTTAAAAGAACAGGATATGAAGAATAGTGTATCTTTTCATTGTGGAAAATTGCCAGGAAATTCCAAGACAAGATCTTCATCCAATTTATTATTCTTGATTACAGTGGACTCTTTTGATATTTGCCAAAGTAGAGTTGGCCAATATTTTGGTTGGGGATGAACCTCAACAGTGGTTTTATTAATCCTTTGGATCAAGTTTGTATCCTTCCATGAGAGGTAAACAAATTTCTAGATTGAGCTTAAATCCCAACACCAAGAATGATATTTATAGGAGCGTCCATAAGTAAAATAATTGCAGCAAAATTACTTGAATCATAAATTATTACTTTGAGGTTAGACTCCTACTAACCCTTTAGTTCCGCCAAAACTGAAGGTGGTACATTGAATTTTTCTCTATTTTAGAAAAAATTGTTGTTTTTAAGGGCGGTATTTGTATGTGCCCTGCTATTGAAACATTTGCGGCTAAATTACCAGACCTTATTCAGTTAGGCTAAGAAACTACCAAGGAGAGCAACAATAGCATGGTTAAAATTAGTTGGTGGAATCCGCCAACCCCTAACATACCTTGCTGAGGTACCCAAAGTTTATGGGAGAGATGTCGTCTTACATACATCAACCAAAAATAAGGTTTGACCCTGATTGCAGAATTTATATATATTAGACACCAAGGGGCATCTAAACTGACTAAATGAAAAATTTTCATTATGGTTTGAGAGTAAAAAATTAGTTAAGGTGACAGGCATCCAAAAAGAATTTCAAACCTTATTATGACTATAATAAGTGTAAATGAGCCCAGAAAGCTTTAAATACCCAGTCAGCTGAATTGGGGGAAGTCAACGCAGTAAGTTAATGCCATTAAAGGTCACACATGTGTTTTATTATATTCACTGATAGAAGCTTCTAAAGCATTAAAAGCCAGTGGCTGCTTACTTTCAATGAACACTTGGAGGTAGGCTTTGGAATAATTACAGAATGGCTAGAAGGGTATGAAACCACAATGTGCGTTCAGGAAAGGAAGGAGCCCTCCATTGGATGTTAAAAACGAAACGCTAAGCTGTGAAACAAGCAAAATGGATTATAAGGCCATGGTGAGGAACATATTAAGCGTGTAGACAGCTAACGCACCCCGCTACTAATAAAGGAGAATATTACATGGAAAAAACCCAGACACTATATCAAATGGCTGTCTGTCTAGCATTAGGAGTTTGTCTGTAACACTCCTGTTCATAGAGAGATTTTGGGGAATACTCATCCAAACAACACGTGAACAAACGAGACCACAAAAAGGAATAAGACACTATATAAGGTGCCAACACCTATATGATTTGAGACCTCCTTAAGGAGGACTACAGTTAAACAGAAGATTTATCTTCATAAATTATAGATATTTATATGGCTTATTAAAGTAAATACAACCACAAGGATGTAGAACTGAGCAAAATGAAAATAAAGAAAATGGGGGAGGTGGGCCATGGTCATCTCACTGAGCACTGAGTAAATCTGGTTAATAAGATCAACTTACCATCAGCAGTGGTGCTGTAGATTTAATAAGCACAAAATAATATTTTTTATTATAATTGGATTTTTGCCAAATTATAATATGGTAGGTAGAATCAGACTAAGATAATTCTTTTCCATTAAAGTGCACCTAACATCCTTGTTGATTGTGTAACTTATAAAACTCAAGCTGTTGATGAAATTCCAGCCGCTATATCATGTAAACCCTTATACACAACATGGACATACTTGGCCATCACTAGACGTTGGTCTAAAGTATGTTCAGATCAGGGAGAATGTCCAACTTGATACCTTTTGCCTTGGTGCGCTATTCCTTGTCCGTGCAGTCTGTGCCCACAATTATGTACTAATACATGACACTTATCTTTTTGAGCTTGGCTGAACTTCCCACTGGTGCTTATATTGTACTATATGTTAATCTGCTTTTCATCAGATTAGAAATTTCTGATCTGATAGCACAGTCATAAATTCTTTTTAACCTTCTAGGGTGTTCTCCTCACCGTTTTTACAGATTTCCGCAATGCCCAGTATAAGAGCTTTTTTGTTAACAAAAAGTTACCCCTTCTTAGTTACCATAGTTTCTTTACTCGCTTAGTGAGGGCATTTTTTACTCCACATAAAAACGCTTGTCATCCTAACTTAATTATTTGCCTTCATTAGCTTCACTGAATTCATCATATTCTAAGATAATGTTAGGTATTTTGCTTGTTACATATAACTATTATTATGTGTTTTACCCCTGATGAAGTACTGCATATAAATTGTGGCATGCCTCAAAGGCATCTGTTTGCATTATAACCTCCTGTACTGTCCTCAAACAAGTTGCGTGCACCCATAACGCCATCCCCCTCCAGTGCTGCTCAACGCTCGCCCTTCCGTTGTGCATCTCATTTTGACTGCTGTGCTATTGCCTGTTCCACCTATAACATGTTTCATTAACTGAATGCCACGCTAAGGTCCCTAGGACACTACAGTTTGTAATTTTCATGGAGTTTGCTAATGTCTATAAGATTGCACTGCAACTAAGGATGAGTTATCACCTAAAGCAAGAGCCAGAATACCACTAGTACAGCCATCCATAAGGTTTGATATAATGTGAATAGGGTTAGTGCCAACACCTGCAAGATAATCTCAAAATTGGACATATAACTGGAATTGGTATTAAGAAGTATTTAATCGAGTTATATTATATGATAATTTAATTTAATTTAATAAAACTAAGGGAAGGAAGGAAGTAAAGATGGAGCGACAGCAGGACCTTTTGGGAACTTCTGACTTATATACTTACTATGTGGGAATAGGGAAAATAGGAATTAAGTTTCAGGAGTTTCTTTGAAAGTAATTAACGGCAAATTGACACACTAATTTGCTACCATTTGAGGTTTAGATCCAATATGATCATCTGGAGCAGTATCTAATTTTTGTCAAGATATTTTGCATCACTATTCTGCCTAGCGAGCTGGAAGCAAATCTGAGCAAAGCTGACAGGGCGTGCGCAAGGCCAGGGCAGGTAAGAGTTGTCCTATTTTAGATTGAATGGGTTTTCCATATCTGAATCTGATGGTGCAGGTTCATCTTCACTGGTATTAAGGGAAGGTTGGAGGGGAGATTTTGAATCTGATGTTGATTTAACTTATTTGATCTTAGTCAATATCAACCTACTCTTAGCAAAAAGGAATTAAAATATATGAGATGCCTTCTGACATTGTTGGGAGCTGCCAAACTTCCGTTGGCAATGGCTTTTGGCTGACACCTCCTCCTAACACTCCCCTTGACCTTCCCCACCAACTCCTTGCTGGTGAGAAAAGGGGGAAATGTGCCAAATTTCAGGGGGCAGGTTGCCACCCACCTCACAAAAACAACATGGGTTAGATCACCCTGGTTGGCGAGGGGTGGGCTACTTTTAGGCCCCCTTCTTGGTTTTAAAAGGATGTTCCTCCCTTTTGAGATTCAAGGGGTCCTCCATAGGACTTACATTATCCTTCGTTTTTGGACAAGGGGCACCAACACCTGAAATTTGAGCAAGCGCTCAGTTCTTGTGCGTCTTGGGCAATATGATGGCCAGGAGGGAGGCAACCTTCTGGGAGGATATCAGACAATTCCAAGTCTGATATTGTGAGAAGAGCATTTCAGACTTAAATAATAATAATGTCAGCCAAAAAGTCTCAGGCTGAATCTCAGTAGAAACCCTCAATTCAGTGTAATGTTATTCCACTCACTTCTCAGTAAAATTATTCAATTTTAATTAATAAGAATGCACTGAACCCGCGGTATTATGGGAAATTATGCTGAGGATCCTTCCCAGCCCCTCTGCAGTTCTGTTCAAACACCAATGCTGAGACCACCTCCTTTTCTTAGGCTCAGAGGGGGTCCCACAAGGTTCTAATATTTCCCCCATGGTGATTGGCTCAAATCTAATTTCATTACCTCACATATTTGCCTACCCACTATTGACCCTCCATCCCCGTTCTGTTGAGGTGAGGTGGTTCCAAGAGCTCTGATAGATCGTAGCCCCATACTTCCTAATTTGGCTTTCATAGAATAATCCGAATTATTGGGCACTCTCACTTCAAACCTTATTATCATTTTAAATACTAAGCAGTGAAGTATCAAGAGGGTTCTTTTTACCCCTCCAAAAAACATTATATAAAAAATAAAAAACCCCAATTTTTACTAGTGCTACAATTTATGTATTTTTATATGAATGATTTAAAAAATCCCCTCAAAAAATATCCTAGAAGTTGAGAATTATATTTCTCCTGCAATCATATTGCTGTAATTCAGGTGGCAAAACGCACCAGTGAGCTTACCAACTTTCTGAATCCCAACAAGTGGTGTTCACTACATGGGGCCTGTACACTACAAAATTGTTACCCAAAAAATGGAGGCTGGTGGAGGGATTAGCCCTCACAACCTCCTCGCTCCCACTGAGTCCCAGCTAGTTGAATTAGAACAACAAGTACCAATGCTTTGTTTCGTCTTAAAACGCTTGAGCACCGCACTTCTCAAGGCCATCATGGGTCCTCCCCTATTATTAAAAAATCCCTCTCAGAGACAAGTTCACCCCTGGTGAGGGAAGTATTGCCTCCTTCCTCTATCTTTATGAATATGCGTTGGAAGGAGCAACTGACCGTCAAAAATTTCAATACGTTCTTCCCTGCTTGAGTCGTATAGCTCAAAAAATAATGTTTCCCAACATGGTCAGCCTCAGCACTTAAAAGGAGGTTAAGCAAGCACTTCTTGAAGAATTTGGTTGCAAGAAGAGCTTCAACGGCAAAAACAGGCCCTAACATGCTTAAATCTGCAAGAGGGAGAATCTATCACCTCTTTTGTTGAGCGCTTTCATATAGTAAAGCTCAACTTCTGTTGCTTACATTAAATGCTCCCTCTCAATGATTCTATTGCTGCTGTTTTGGCTGTATTGGCGTTTCATCCATCTTTGGTGATGCATATCTATTCCATTAAGTGCACCTTCCAAAATGTACGGTATATTAAGGAGGCTCTGCTAGGGGTGACTGACTTACATGAACTTGACCTTATGCAAAGAGTTCCAAGGCAAGAATCTACTTTAGCCCCTCCACCCTCTTCTATGGCTGTCTCCCTCTCGAAATATGCTCCCTCAGAGCTATGGCAACATGATACTCCACCATGTGAGGATAGCCAGAGGGTACTAGCAGTGATGGGGCAGCGCTCCTTCCAGCTTCAGTTCCTGAAGCTCAGCTGGTAAAATAGGTTATCATTTTGCCCTAATCCCCTCTCTCTTCAGAGCGGTCTTCTAAGGTGGATCAATTGTCACGTCCCTCACAAGCCGCTGTCTCTATCCCCTTCAGCCTCTTCTCAGCTGCCCTTAGTTCAAAACCTGAGGTCATGGGGAAGCCAAAACCTGTCATTTCAAAGGCTAAATTTCAAGTCATTACAATTTCAACGCCTCCCCTAAAAGATATTAAGTTAGATGAACAGTCCCAGGGCCTATCCTGCAATAAGGGAAGCATAAAGTTACCTAACAATCTATGGGCTCCTAGACATGAATTGATAGTCCGTCTGATAATGAATCTGAAGGGGGTTGTAAGATGTTGGCTATTATATCTTAGGAGCCCCAATTGAAGTGGAGGTACCTGACAGATTGAACCTAGAAAGATTATAAGCGGCTAGGATACCCCGCCATACTTATCTTCATCAAGTGCTGAAGAGGTTTTAGTTTCTGACACTTCCAGTGACGCTGACCAGCTCATTGCTACGCTGATCTGATCTATTAGTGTTTTCATAATCTGAAGTCTATCCAAGAGAAATACCCCTAGATTGCCCAGCGACTTGCCTCTACTCTCCGTCTAAAGAAGGTCCTAGCTTCTTTCCACAACTTGGGTGGAACTTTAACAAAAGTGGAGGCTATTGTCAATGGAGTAGTGTCACAGCTATTCTTGAAAAGGATCCTATGTGATGTTGTGTCATCCAAACTCATCAAAATGATTAAGCTGGGTCCTGACCTTAACTTCACCTACGAGTTTGGTACTGCTGGTCGCTTAAACACATGCGCTATTAGGGCATAAACTTCTTTGCCAATTTGATAGGGAAGCTCACCTTGCCAGCCCTCGAGGTGGTCTTGGAAATAATACTATGATTTAATCATTGGTACAAAGTTTATGCTTGAATAGAAAGGGATCATTAACCAGAAGCTGGGCTATCTCTCCCTGCTTAATTAATTAGTTCCCTTGATGCTAACTAACAATGATTTCAATAAAAAAGAGCACACTTGCCCAACCAAGTATTCTTTCTCAGCCTTACCTCTGCATTATACTACAGCGGGTCAAAATACAAAAAAGTTACCTGACTTGGGGACGTGTTAGAGGGTATCACCTTTGATGCAGCGAAGATAATAGTAGTTAAAGCAGGTGAATAGAAGTCGATTGGCACCAAAATTACCTTTCAGATCCCTCACAATTGCCTATTGTACATCAAAAGTATTGATGGGTTCAGCCCTTTAGAGCCTCAAGTGTTGCCAGGTGTATTAGACCCAGCTTTCCAACGACCCATCAATATCCTGCTAGCGAATGATTACTAGTAAGAACATGGTCGTAAAATGCATCAGGAGATCAATAGAGGCCTTCTAATTCCCATTGAGGACAACAAGTAATTTCACTATATTGGGTCTGTAGCGGATATGAGCTTACCTGCTGATTAATCAATATGTACCCTACCTACAGTCCATATCTCTGAGGAGCTAACCACAGCAGAGCTTGACAAAGTCCACACTCTACTTGAGGACTATAATGACATTTTATTTTAATTCTGATACCGTTTATGGGCACATGAAGGGTTGGACTCACATTATTTATGTTGGAGTGCTTGTCCCATCCGATCTAAACCATACCATAAATCCAAAGTTGAAGAGCCACAGATGAAGACGGAGCTCAAACAGTAGCTGGACATTGAGTTGCTGGTGCCGTTCCAAAGCCCTTGGTCGTCCCCAATCTTACTAATAAGAAGAAAAATGAAGGACATATGGTATTTATGGAATACCTTAAACTGAACAATCTAACAAAAAGGACAGTTTTTTTAAAATCGTATTGATGACGCTTTGGCCCAACTATCTGGATACAAGTTTTTTTCCACTAAGAACTTGGCTAGCGGATATTGGCAGATAAATCTTTCTCCACAGGATCAGGAGAAGAGCGCTTTTATCTGCAGTGAAGGACTGTTACAACCCACTCGCCTCCCTCAGGGGTTGTGCAATGTGCCTGCAACTTTTCAGCTGACGATGGATCACATCCTATAGGATCTGAAACTGAGCAGTGTGATCGTCTACCTGTATGATATAACATTTTTTACAAAACGTTCAGCGAGCACCTCATGAATCTAAAAAAAGTATTTCAACGCCTGCGGGATTTTAACATAAGTTGAAGCCATAAAAATGTACTTTCTTCCAGAAGAATCTGGATTTCCTTGGGCATGCGATCTCGCAAGAATGTATTTAACCTCTACAGGACAAGGTTTAAGCGATAATCAAGCTGCCTGCACCCAAAGCCTTTTGTGATAGTCAGGTGCTTTTAGGAATGATGGGGTATTACCATCAATTCATCCCCTAGTTTGCCCAGCTCAGTGAGCTTCTAGTACATCTTTTGGCTAAGAACACTCCAATTTAAAGGGGTTCTGAGCAAAAAGGCGCGTTTGAAACCCTTAAGAAATTACTGCAACAAAGACTAAGCCTCCGCCACCCTGACTATGACAAGCCCTTTATGTTATTTATGGATGCTTCCAATAATGCCTTTGGAGCTATCTTGACTCAATTAGATGAGCATGGGGTAAATCATCCCGTTTCTTACTTCATCAAGATACTTTCAAAAGCTGACTGCAACTACAGAATCACTGAAAAGGAGTGTCTCGCTGTCCTGTTGGCTGTAAAGTATTACCGCCCTTTCCTATATGGGACATCCTTCAAAGTAGGCACCAACTACGCCTCTTAAAGTGTTTGCAAATTCATATAAGGTCTCATTGAACGCTTGGCTCGCTGGGCTTTAAACTTCAGCATTATGACATGACAGATGAACACCAGGAAGGAACTCGCCATATGAATGTTGATGGGTTGACGCGGCTGCCTGTCCTTCACTTAGATAACAGTGAAGCCTAGAGGTTACGTGACCTCTTAATGATGCCTGAAAAAAGGCTTATGAGGATGAACCTGTACAGAAGATGCTAGCTTGGCACTCCTGCAACACCAAGTTGGAGAGTGGAAAGTTGTACAAAAAGAGGGATAAACTAGTTACCCTATCTTCGACCATCAGAACGAGTCCCTGTGATCTTGGAGTCTCACACTATTATGGGGAATGGCAGATTATGAAAAACCTTTGAATGGGTAAAAGAATGCTACTACTGGGGGGCATCATGGAGACCATAACTGAAGTCCTGGATGACCGTCTGACCTGTAAAAAACAATTCATCTTCAAAACATAATATCATTATCAACCTACAATGCCCAAAAAACACTTTCACATCATAAGTTTGGATGTGGTAGGTCCTCTCCCTCAGACCTCCGGTGATAATTATTATATACTGGTCGGAATTCATCATTTCACCAAATGAGTTGAAGATGTTGCTCTCCCCGCTCTGAATGTCAAAGACACGGCTACCTTATTCCATCAACATATCGTCACTTGGCATGGTTGCCCCTAGTCCTCCTTCGTGACAATGGAAAAAACTTTACCTCCTGAGTGGTAAGGCTCCTCGCCACCTCCATGGGAACACAACTCTTTTCAGCCCTCTACAACCTCATCCATAAATGGGCCATAGAAAGTGTTAATGGAACATTGATATCCATACTATGAAAAATGTTCAATTTAGACCATATTCAATGGGATCTCTATTTATCCAACGCGCACGTTGCCTATCATATCAGTTACCATTGCATCCTCAAATTTTCCCTGTTATAAATTCGGCGGTATCTCAGAGATATGCCTAAGGGGTCTTGCACAGGGTTCAGCCCACTGAGAAGTAGGATCAATGCTATGATAACCATCATCCACGAAACAAAGTAATAAACTTTAATAAAGATGGAGCAATTGCCCAAAAACACTCTTTTATTGAATTAATAAAATCATTGGATCCTCATTGTTCCTCGCACTCTAAACTATTCACAATACTCCCTCTTCAATTGTCTCATATTGCTTATATCTCAGCAACTTCAGATGATACCATTTCCTCAGCTTAGTAATTCAGTTCCGCCATAACTCATTGGTTCTGGAAGAGTCTTCATCCATTAATTCACTATCGCCTAGTTTGAGGTGGTTTTCCAACTATTCATCTTACATCAACATCTCTTAATTTCCTCATTTGGAAGCAATCCAATAACCATCCGTTCTAACCTAATATTGCCTCATCTTAAGGTGCTCAAAAAATCGTAACTCATTTCATGATTGGCGGATTCTGCCCATTCTGCCATAACAACTTAGGGCTTATTGTCCAGTCATACCAGAATCATGACATTACTCTCCCCTCAACTGGATAATAAGTCTTTATTGGTTATAAGCCCAAATCAACTTTGCATGCACTTGGTTGATAATCTGACCGCTTGCGGGGTCCTTATGGTGTATGCGTCAACGCCCATCTTCTCAATTATCTCGAATGAACCAATATAGATGTTGGTCAACTTGTGTTTTCACCAAAACCCATGCTGGTCATGGAACAAAACCATGACCCCATATTTGAACTGAGCTAAGCTGAAACACTTCACCTGATTGCCATCCTGATTCTTAATCTTCTTGGCTAGCTGCTTGAGTATGCTTCAGTTTTCAGCTTGATCAGCATGTCCGCTAGGTCAGTCAAAAAATGGTTGGGATCCATTCTGCCAGTATCTTTCACACAAGCATAAATCAGTGCTGGCAGAGGAGGGTGTCATCCATACAATAATTGAAAGGGGCTTTTCCCGATGGCAGAATGATAGCTAATGTTGTATGCAAAAACCGCGGTGGAAGGAAAGGAACTTTAATCATAAGGACGATCTGTCACTAATTCCAGAGTATGTTCACCAAGGTATCATTAACTCGCTCAACCATCTCATTGGATTCTGGGTAATACGGAGTCATCAAAACACCGCAGATGGCCATCAGTTCGTTAAGCTTGAGTAAAATGTGGGGGGTTGAAGTTTATTTGATATTTTAGTAAGGATGAACTGGGGACAGCCGTGTCACTAAATTATACATTCTATAATAAACTTAGCCACTGTGATAGCCCCCAAATCTGTATTGCCCATGCCTCAACCCACATGGTCAAGTGTTCAATCGCCACCAGAATATACTTGGACTAATTTTCGCTATTTGGCAGAGGGCCCACAACATTGATAGAAACTGTATGCCAAGAAAAGTGTGGTTTCACTAGCTGGTAGGAAGTTAGATGTCAGAATGGCTTTTCCACTTTACACTGTTGGCAGCAGGAAATGGTTTGAGCACATCAAATTGCATGCTTTCCCAGTAGTGCCAAGGTTGCAACAATTCCAGGGTCTTAAGCACTCCACCATGCACACCTGCTTGGTATGCGCTCATGATAATATTATCTCGGGAGGAAGGCCTTGGGATGTTTACCATAATTCTCCATCCACTTGTACAACTCACCATTTTTCTGGAGCGTAATGGCCCTTATTTCTTTCAATACTTAGATGACTTGAGGAAGTTCATTGTCATACCTTCCACTGAGCATATTGTAAAACATTATGCCGCTCAGGTCTGCCATAACTGCAATTGTTGGTAATCTCAATAAGCAATCTGCATACTGGTGTTTGGCTTCCAGTTGGTGAAGAATCTCAAAAATTGTAAGCCTGAAGTTTAAGGGCTCATTGGGATAGATGTCCCTCAGGTTCATTAAGGTTCTGCAACCAGCGTAACGAGGCATGATCCATTATGACTTTAAACTTTATGCCATATAGGTATATCTCTGAATTGCTTATTAGCGTAGATCACCACTAAGCACTCTTCTCCGTCACAGTATAATTACGTTTGTGACTATTCAGACTTTTACTTCAGTATGCCACTGAGTGCTCCTCCTCTTCTTCAAATTTTTGAGACAGAACTGCCCCAAAAGAGGAAAGGGATGCATCTGTCTGTACAATGAATTCCTTTTCAAAAGTTTGGGTAGCATAGCACTGGTGCATTGATCAACGGCATCCAAAGTATATTGAAGGAGTGGTGATGGCGTTCTGTTGACTCAAACATGGCATCCTTTTTTAATAACTTAAACAGAGGGCCTCCAATACAACAATAATTGGGTATAAAGCGGCGGTAGTAGACAACCATCACTAAAAATACTTGTATATCTTGCTTACTATTTGGTGTAGTCATCTTCTAGATAGCCTCCACTTTGGCTGTTTGCGGCCGCAGCATGTTGCATCTACCACAAACCCGAGGTACTCCAGATGATCATTGAAAAAGTGGCACTCCAGGGCTTGATTTTGATATTGGCCTCAGACAGCTGGCGGAATACCTCCTCCAAATGGGTAAGGTTCTTGGAAAACACGCGGGAGAATATATTGTTATTGCCAAGGTATACAAGAATGCATGACAACTTCAAGTTGCCAAGGATAGTGTTCATAGACCATTGGAATGTAGCTGGGGCATTACACAGCCTTTATAGCATATGGGTTGGTTGAAAAAGCCCTTTAGACTGATAGTGGCGCATTTCTCCTGTTCCATTACAGGTAACTCTTTTTTTTAGTACTAGATGGTCCCAACACGAGAGGGGGGGATTCATCGATGTCCATTACAAGTAACTCAATCTGCCAATAGCCAGAAATCAAATCCATCATGAAGAAGTAACAAGCTCCTCCCAACCAGTCCAAAGCTTCATCGATCAATGTCAAGGAATATAAGTCCTTTTTCGTGGTGCTGTTGAGCTTGCAGTAGTCTATCACCAGACGGTTGGCATTATCCTTCTTTTTGACTATGATAACAGAGGAAGCCCATGGGCTCTTTAATGGTTTAAGCATTTATTGCTTCAGCAGCTTATTGAATTCCTCAGTGATGACATCTTGAGCTGCTCTAGATTAGCGGATCAGCTGAGACATGGTGGGGGGATGATTGCCCGTGTCCAGTCAATGTACAATTCCCCACATGCACCCTAAATCATGGTCATTGACAGCAAAGATCTCTTTATAATTGTGAGATAAGGCAATAGCTTGATCTTTCTAAATTTCTGTAAATTACATTAAGCTTCCGCGTGGCAACACCATCATTAAACTGAGTTGTGATTTTGCAGGCAGCCCAAATTCATCCAATGACCCAAACTCGTGAACCTGAGTACCTCCTTAATTGGAGTCAATTGTAAATATGTCATTATTTGGTGTTGGAAGATTTGCGTTGGTTCATTCTGAAGATTTTCTAACAAGACCTTGATCTCATATGTCCTGGAAGTATAATACTTGGAGCTATGTGGGGCTCCAGCCACAATTGCTGATAGGGTTCAATGAACTCCCCATAAAGCCCAGCAGGCACTTCCACCTCTAACTCAATGCTTATGATTACTTGATGTAATGAGGGAATGGGTACTGTCCAGCGGCTCTAAGCAGCAGCCCTTGATATTCATATATTTGCTGGGGAAGTGCCTGGGTCCTACTCTTAAGATGATGGTAGCGAACCAGAATCACCCCATTACTATAGGCAAGGTTGATATGTCCCATGTGCACCAAGTCCTTTAGCACTCCGCTGGAGGTAAAATAAATTAGGATCTGTTGACCAAAATTCAAAGGTCTCCTCCATCATATCAATGAGAGCACCATAGTGTCACATAAATGTGGTCCCAATCAGCAGTTCATAATGGCTATTTGGTAAAAAAACTGCCTGATCTACAACAACAATTGTTCCAAACTGCAAGGGGAGAGCATTGTAAGCTCCCTCAGAGACCGTATTTTCTGCTCCAGCGGTGCCATACATCATTTGATGTTCCACATTGGTTTTTAATGTCAACTTTGCCACCAACTTAGTGGAAACCATGTGTTGTGATTCTAACCTAAATTGGAAATTTGAATGAGGTCGATGATGAGAATCAAACCTGAGTCAGCCAAATAGCTAGGCCCTTATCAGGTACAATTCCTGATGACATTTCACACCATACTATTGGGGTTCAAGCCTGATATATGAGGTGAGCGAATCACACTGGATTAAAATGACTAACCTATCACTGAATCCCTGATTTGCTATGAGTCTAGATCTTAGCTTGGAGATTTACTGAAAAACTCCCTTATAATAATGTTTTGACTAAAATAAATACTACTCTCTTCTTTCCTTAAGCTTGAGTAAAATTGGTATATTTGTATTAGGAATTTCCTCTCCAGACAAAGTATCTGGAAAAAGACCTCTTGCCAAGAGAAGCAAAAACAGTTAATCAATCTCCCTGAAACTTTGGGTCCCCTGGCCTCATATTATTGAGGGATCTGAGGTATTATACATGTGGTCCCAACAAAACTGGTGCTCCCTGCCAGGTACACCCTGAGTTTGCAGTGAAAAATAAAATAAACAATACCAATTTGATGTCTGATCTCTTTTTAAATCAAGAACGCCTTAAACTCTCGACTAAATTACCCACTATGATGCATGGGTTGGAGCAATGAATTCTTGCCCTTGAACAACACCAACTCGAACTTTGAGATGCAACTACCAAGCTCAAAAACGAAATTTTGGAGTCATCTCTCTCTTTTTTTAGTACTAGTGGTGCCCAACCCAAAAGGGGGAGCCGCCACGCATCTTTATTCATAAAATGGGTCAAACAAAGGGATTATCAGAAATTAAAAAAAATTTACAATATACCCCTAAGTTATAAACCTAGGAAGCCATATCAGATGGCGAGGAGGCTTTGAGGAAGCGTTTGTCTGGATTCTGCTTTAGCTGGCGGACCATGGCAGACAGCATTGGGGTGGGAGCATCAGCGACATGAGGCATAAGGAGGTATAATTGGGGTTTTTCTTCATTAATGAGGCCGGCAGTGTCCATTGCCTCAACATATTGAGCAAGTTGATGCTCAGCAAAATTGATAAGAGCTGGCACATAAATTAATGTCTTGATGCATCGTTGATTTTGAGGATAATTGGGGTCAAAAAGAGAAGTTTTTGCTGCATAGATGCAAGTGCAGCTCGCACCAAAAGCAAGCTCCTCAATTTCATACTTCTCATCTTCCTCAAAATCATGAGGAAATTGAGGATAGGAATACTCTCAACAAGGGGCTCCATTGCCCCATGGAGTTGCTGGCGGAGGAGGGTGTTGGCAGGGGCAGCTGCAGCTGCAACTGCCATATTGTTGATATTTTTATAAATGGGAAACCCATTTTTTGAACAAAAATGGTGGGAACATGATTCAGGAGGGTCAACGAAGAACTCCTCCAAAGCAAAATCAGGTTTCATGTGGCACGGCCGTCCATCCTCCTCAATCCATTCAAGAGCCTCAAATGAATTGGATTTGGCCAGCGCTGGGCCAGCCACAGGAATTGGGGCTGCGGCCGGAGCTGATTGGCCACATGCTGTCAACCATAGCAGCTCAGCTGAAACTGGTTCAGCCATTGACTCAGGATTCCATAATCCAGTTGAATTTCAAAAATTTTTAAATTTTGATTGGCTGCTACTTTCAAAGCAGCGCCAGAATTCTCCAACGTTGGGGGCAGGAAAATTGAGCCCCATACAAAAAATTGGGCGAGGCAGCTGCTGGTGTGGCGCCAAAGCCCTAAGCAGCAGATGTGGTAGAAGCGGCAACTGTGGGGCACTTGTGCTTTGAGTGGTCAGGCTCAAAGCACAAGGGCAAAAAGCATGGCCATTTTTGATGCGCGCCCAAAATGGGTGATCAGGGGCGGATCTGATCACAGTGCAGTGGGGAATTGTGAGGTGAGAGTCGTGATGAAATGGGCAGATCATTGTGTGGGATCTGCCAATGGATACCACTAATAATAATTTAGAATGAGAAAGTTTACTTTTTTATTAAAAGTATAAAATAACACTTATTATGGTTTTTATGTTTTTTATTAAAAAGGCAGGGAAAAACTAGGAAAGTCCCTTTGTCAATACTAGCTTCTCCTATATAAACTAGTTTCAATTTTGAGACCATCAATATTTGAGGCAAAAGAATGCAAAGCTCAGTCTTCCAAATTAGGGAATATAGGCTTTTGGCCTATCAGATCAAAGATAAAATTTTTTGGAGGTAGAACTGACCCATGCAGTAATGATTTAATGAATTGTATCCAATCATTAGCGAGTAAAATCTTTTCACCTTGGCGGTAGTCTGACTTGGATGGTAATGATTGGGTATTTTGGTGGTAGTCAGACTCGGATGGTAATGATTGGCTAATGTTTACCCTATCATCCTCGAGTAAAATTTTGCATCTCAATGGTGGTTAGATTTGGATGACAATGATTGGTTTACTTGCACCCAATCATCGATGGGTAAAATCTTCTTGCCTTGCAAAGGTTCTGATCCATGCAATATCATACTCCTCATATTCAACTGAGGAGTTGGAGTTTCCCTATTATTAATTATTATCATTTTAAGCCGATTTTTATGATAAATTGTATTTCTCCGGTTGTTAGTAATCCACCAAGAATCCACTCAGGTTTTTTCATTGTGAGTACTCATATTGTTAATATCCAAAATATTATTTAAAAATTTGGCAAGTGATGGGCCAATCATAAGAGCAGATTTAGGAACACTAATACCTCCAACATTCTTTTCCTTAGATCAGAAAGGAGAATGTCTGACATTGCCCCCCTCAAGAATGTTGGTAGGGGTGTTGCGGTTATGGTAGGGTGGTACCTTTTCATCCACTTGAGAGGTAGGAAGGGGGGTGCAGAGCTTATCGGCAGCCTGCCCTTTTTTAGTCGCTGTTTTTGTAGGATTGTTATACATGCAAGAGTAGTCCTTCTTGCTAGGTTCAGTATTGGCTAAAACCAAGGGAACTTTATAATTAAGAAACGACAAGAACCCTTGCTTCATGTTGATAATGCCATCATACTCAATCATAAACTGAGTACCTATAAGCATGTCATAATCATTATTCTAAAGCCACTGCGGGGGCTGATAGAATGAGCTTCCCAACACGAATGGGAAGGGATGAGTAGGCACCCAGCGCGCGGGTGTTATTGGGACCAGCGGTTCCATAGTCTTGGTTGTACTCCAAGTCAGGTGCAAGCTTGATCTTTTTCATCAGCTTAGAGGAGATTACGTTCACTGGGGAGCCTGTATCTAAAATGGCCATCACCCAAACTTTTTGAATCACCACTTCGACCTTCATGAGGATCCCCCCAAAAGGGGGCGATAGCGCTAAGACCTCCCTAAGATGGAAATTGGAGGTTAGTTTACCTGCGGTCTCAGGGTAATTTTTTTGATGGATTTCATGGTGTGACTATACTGGATAGGGCGTATAAGATGAGACACCACCTCATGTTGCGTCGCTAGCAGTATAAATAATGATTGGTTCCCCCAGAACTTGGCTGCGATACGTTTCTTTGGGTATAGTGGCTTCATCCACTCCTCCAGCATTTAAGCAATCGGGGACTTCCACCTCAGCAGGTGCTCCAACTATGTAATAGCCAAACTCATCTGTATCCCCCTCAGAAACATCCCCTGGGGTATTTGTGACGTGAGGTAATGGCATTAGTTGGTTGAATGAGTTAGGCACATGAGGTTTGTCAGCAATAGGTATGCCTTTCCCTACGCTGACATTTCTTTTCCCTGCTCCTGTTCCTTGGCGTCAGCTTTCTTTTTCCAACACATAGCCTCCATGTGGCCAAATTTGTTGCAGTATTCGCATTGAGGGCGTTCAGGACGTTTTTGGTTTGGGGTTTTGCTCTTTAAGGCCCATTATCTGAAGGGGCTCCTTCTTGTCCTCAATAGCTAGGGCTCAAGGCTTAGGCTTTTGATCATCAATGGTTAAAACGCGAGGTCGAGCTACTGCTCCATGTAAAACATCAGGCTTATGGAAATCAGCGACATCTATTAATGCCTCCTTGATATCTTGGATGGTATGGAAATAGCGTTTAACTAAAGTGATATGCATCACTAGCGATGGGTAAGAAGCCACTCCAGTCAAAACGGTGGCTATAGCATCATCCAAAGTCATCATCTTTGAGGTTAACAACATATGTGTTTCCAAATAGAATCGTTCCGCAAAAGCGACCACTGACTCTCCTTTTCGAATATTCATACACATGAAGGCTTGCTTTTTCATGCTTAAAGCTTATTTGGAGCTGAACGTGTTTATGAGGGCCTCTTTAACCTCGGACCAGGTGCTAAGAGCATCCATATGTGGGACCATCACCTCTTGTGCCATGCGACCCAAACAGGAAAGGATATGTTTGGACTTCTGACGATCAGTGGCCCCTTCCATAGCTGCTTCATAGACGTATAAAAACGAGGCAATGCTACCCTCGCCAGGGATGAACTTGTCTTTGAACGTTGGTTTGAATGAACTAGATTCACCCCCAGTCAGGGTATGAATAGCTGGAGCTTCTGTTATTGGGGTTTCAGAACGGTAGCATAACTGATCAAAGGTTTATGAAAGGCGTTCAAACTGATCTTGCATGGCTTTGAGCCGGGTTTCCATTTTAGAGAGGGCTTCTAGAGGCCCAGATTCGCACAGTCTTAATTGAGCTTCGATCCCTGATTTATAAGTTTTAAAGTCTTCCACTTGGTCTTCCATTGCAGAGAATTGAAAACGAAGTTGTGACACCATGGAGCTTAGGCTTAATTGAGCAGCTTCCACGGCTTTCACGCAGTTCTTCAGCTCTTCTTTCATTTTGTTTACACCCTTCATCGTCATGAAGGTGTGAGCTTGGGCCTTGTGCTCCATCCTTGATCTGCTCATACTTTTGCTCAACCCGCATTAGTCAGCTGTATACTTACTTTAACAGCTCAGGGCTTTCCAGCGAAGTTTTATTTACTTTTGCTTCGATTTCAAATGCAGTCAGACAGCGTGCCAAATATTTGGTATTTTCCAATGAAGCTTTGAGCGCTAGTTCCTTTCCTAGCTGAAAAACCTTGGCCGCTAGGATGGCGGTGGTGCTAGATGGTTCAACCTACAGACAGCGTTCAAGCTCATCCACATGCAAAAAGGCCTGAATTAACTGTCGCTCTACCACAGCTATACGTTGTTCATATTTCTCTTGAAGGGCGGAGCCATGAGCTGAAAGGTTATGACATGTTTGCTCATTTTGCTTTTCAAGTTCTCTAGCAAACTCTTCCAACAACGAGCGGGTACTAGTGGAGGATGTGTTCATTTCATCCCAGAATTTCTTCATGACCTCCTCAACATAATTTACAATCCCAGTATCCATAATAGTAAGCTGGTCATACATCTGTATGATGTAGTTGCGATTAGCTTCCACACCAGACTTAACTGCCCCAAGATGTTTGGAGGTCAGTTGATACAACTTTTCATAGGCTGAATTCAGAGCTGCATGGGTATCTAGGTGTCAATGAAGTTCTTCATGATGGCTGGCTAAGAAATGCATCATATGGACCAGAGCAGGGTGAGCAAACTTGTGGACATAGGTGGTCAAATTTGTAAGCTGACCATAGGTCTCTGGGAGGACATTAGTCTCATAGAGAAACAAGTGGCGTTCCTCTACCAACGACACTTGATCACGAGATGCAAGGTCGCCTGAGTTAAGGATGCCATGAGTGAGGTCTCTTACAGCTTCAGTGGCTGGCCAAGTGATGCGATGAGACTCAGGTATTAATATGGGCTCCTCTCGTTCTTCTTCAAACATTAAGGCAGTAGGGCTATCCATTTGATCATCTTCTTAAGTTCCTTCCTCATTTTGTACCCAACGGGTGACACTCTTCCTTTCTTTTTTTTCTTTTTTAATAATTATCAAAGTATTCAGGGGGCTCAAGCCCTGTAGCAAGCACCAATTTGTGGGATCCGCCAATGGATACCACAAATAATATTTTAGAATGAGAAAGTTTACTTTTTTATTAAAAGTATAAAATAACACTTATTATGGTTTTTTATGTTTCTTATTAAAAAGGCAGGGAAAAACTAGGAAAGTCCCTTTGTCAATACTAGCTTCTCCTATATAAACTAGTTTGAATTTCAATACCATTGATATTCGAGGCAAAAGAATGCAAAGCTCAGTCTTCCAAATTAGGGAATATAGGCTTTTGGCCTTTCAGATCGAAGATAAAATTTTTGGAGGTAGAACTGACCTGTGCGGTAATGATTTGATGAATTGTATCCAATCACCAGTGAGTAAAATCTTTTCACCTCGGCGGTAGTCTGACTTGGATGGTAATGATTGGGTATTTTGGTGGTAGTCAGACTCAGATGGTAATGATTGGCTAATGTTTACCCTATCATCCTTGAGTAAAATCTTTGCATCTCAATGGTGGTTAGATTTGGATGACAATGATTGGTTTATTTGCACCCAATCATCGATGGGTAAAATCTTCTTGCCTTGCAAAGGATCTGATCCATGCGATATTATACTCCTCATATTCAACTGAGGAGTTGGAGTTTCCCTATTATTAAATATTATCATTTTAAGCCGATTTTTATGATAAATTGTATTTCTCCGGTTGTTAGTAATCCACCAAGAATCCACTCGGGTTTTTTCATTGTGAGTACTCATATTGTTAATATCCAAAATATTATTTAAAAATTTGGCAGGTGATGGGCCAATCATAAGAGCAGATTTAGGAACACTAATACCTCCAACATTCTTTTCCTTAGATTAAAAAGGAGAATGTCTGACACATTGCAAAGGCGTGAGGCCCTGATAACTGATCTGATCCATTGGGAACCACAAACTGCAACACAGGGTCTGCGCCATAAATGGCCAGCCCCTCCATGAGCTCATGGCGGAGGCGTTCAGGGGAAAGAAAAGAGGGCAACCTGGCGAACTGGACCACCAAAGTGGCCTCATCCAGGAGGTGGGTGCAAATGGTGGGAATAAGTTTTTTTATAAATGATTTGCAGCTTGGCTGCTGCCTCTGCATCAGCTTCTGAACGGAAGCTGAGGTCAAAATACACCTTAAAGGGGTGGAAGTCAATAAAACCAGCAGGTTTGAAAACCGCCGTGTCCACCTCATTAATGACTGTGCTTGCATATGGGAAATGATATACACATTTGACCTGGAGGCCAAAATGCAAATTGCTTCATGGGAGCATAAAAGGGCTCCGGAGCAACACTTGAGAGCTTATGAGGTGGTGGGCCAAGTCCTGAGGGGGGACATAACGCCCATTAGTGTTGGGATGGCTAGCAGAGCCAGCCTGGGCGTGCTTTGATGGTTGCCAAAAGATGCCAGATGGCGGCGCACCACCACCCCAAGCTGGGTAGCAGGCGTCAATTGCATCGACATCAGTAAGCTTTGGCTTGTAAAGTGGTTGTTTTTTGTTTTTACTAAAAAATCCAAATTTTGCTTTGATTTGGGTATCAAAGCAAAAGAAAGATTGGAGTTATCCTCTCTCATTGCCACCAAGTCAGCCTTCGTACCACCCATGATTAGGTATATTTATTAGCTAGGGATACTAACACCTTACAAACTAAAGTGGACGCCCTTCACCCTTATGATAATTCCAGTAATACTAGTTTCTCTTTAAGTGAAAACATCCCCCTGATGTCAATGAACATAGTTCAGCCTTTAACCCACCTCCAGTGGCACATTCAAACTATCATTTAAAGAGAAGTATGTCCCAGGTGAAGGGAGCATATTCTATTTCTTATTTTGTTATGAAAATGCTTTGGAAGAAGCCATTAATACCCAGCAACTCAAACACCTAACTAACAAACCTAGTCGCATAGATCAAGACCATATGATACCTCACCTAATGCATTGCCAAAATTGGGATGACGCCATGACAGCTTCCTTCATGAATTTGGGAGTGACTTAACTTTGTCCCACCAAAAACAAAATTTTATGAATATAAGCTTTATTGTGAGGAAAATGCCACTAAGTTTGTTCACCGTTTTTACCTTGAAGCACAAACGTTGGTCACAGGAAAACGTCTTATCTTAGATGACTTTATCACTGCTTTGTTTTCGGTATTTAAAACATTCCTAACATTCTACTTTATCCTAAAGCAAAGAAGTCTAACTGGACGTCTCTCCTCCATATTAAAGAAGCTATTTTTAAAATTCCAGTTGACCTACTCTGTCAATAGAGTGTCTGTAACTTTCTTGTTCCCAGCAAGGTGATGTGGGACGTGAACCCAAATTGCTAGGGAACTAGCCGTTAAGAAAATGGGAAATGGGGCACCTAGAATGGTGCTCGAGCAGAAGGTAACCCAGGCGAGGGTGTAAAACACCACATATGAGAACAGGTAAGTAAGAAAACTCCCCACTTGAGTAGACACCAATGGGGAATTCATATTTAAGGGTATCTTGGCATGAGTAGTCTTGGGTGTATTGGTCTGGAGGGGACCTGAACAGCCCAAGAAAGCACCTGGGATGCGTGTAAATGGTGATAATAGGTAGTGGCCCACATAGTTGGAGACCTTCCTGAAGAGGTTCACCACCATGTTTGACCAAGGAACCATTGTAAAAAACGTAAAATAATGGGGAAATTTATTAAAGAAAGTTGACCAACAAGGAATGTTGGTCGCAAAAACATTTTTAAAGTGGGCTGGGGAAATTCAGGTTCTGCAGAAGTGCGCCCAAGCCTTGACGCTCCAATAAACAGACGCTTCCATCCATTTTAGTATAATACACTGAAAGTGCCTTCACTCGAGTAACTGATTGAAGCCATATTTTACCTGAGCCAAAAATTTCATAGCTGGAGTGGGACTCGAACCCTTGCTCTCCAACCAAGCAAATTGAACCATCTTTGTTTAAAATGTAAATCGTTCATTTCAGTATCTGGGCCGAGACAAGAGGCTGGGCGTTTTGCACCCCATTAGTATCAACCTGGGCATGCTTGGCTTGCACCCAGCGTTGATCTAAGGTGTGTTTCAGGTCAGAAAGAGCCTGAAGTTTCACCTTCTGGGCCTCCTGTCACCCAGCCTTATCTCTGGCATCAGTTTATACTATAATTTCATCCAACCATGTTATACTCAAACATATTGGGCCTACTCATTTTTATAATTATAATAAGCTTCAGTTTCAGAAGCTATCAGAACACCACCAAGTTGCCTTCACTGCATTATACTGCACCCATTGCAAGAAAACCTACCACACTGTAGACTTTTGCATTGCCTACAATATATGTTGGCAAAAGATCAGTCAGTATATGGCAAGAGGCTCCCTATGCTGACAGAAATCAAGTGCCTCAAGACCCTTGTTCTAGCTTTAGCTCTATCCCCAGCACTTCAGGTTGTTTTGTATTTGTTAGATTTTGATGGGTGACGCAAAAATTAAACCCTTTAAGAAAACCATCAATGCAGATAGATTACTCCCATTGATGGATCCTTTAATCCTCCCAAATCATCTGCATAATCTGATAAATCAGATTCATCTCATAACTGCTCTAATTGCATCTGAGGTGCCCGTTTATCATAGCTAATAATAGCTATGATATTATTATATTATGGCCAATTATGGGTCCACTTGGGTACAAAGTGGTCCCATGGCATTAACTAAATTGCACCTCCTAAATTAGTGCATTAATCTTAATGCACTAAGGCAGAAGTTGGGTTTGATTAGTGAAATTAATAATTAAGCACTAAAACATAGATGTCCCAATTATGGGCATACTTAGTGCTATTGAGAGGCCTGCTGATGTCTTGAATTGGGGTGCATCATCTTTTATGATCATATATATATTATTCCCCATTTATTGTTAGACATCGAGTTATGACGTAGCTCTAATTGGGAAGATATTGATGTTGAGTTCAAAACCCAAAGTTGTCACAATTATGAGAGTAAAATTGCCTTCAATTGGGCTGAAACGATTGTTATTTTTAGTCAATTCATGGGCTGAATTGACTTGGGGATTTTTCATAATTATTGCCATGACCAGCAGAGGATTGGCATAATAGGAATGAAAACATCTAATAGATGAGTTCATCCAGGAGATGCCTGAGAGGTATATAACACTGGCACCTGGCCAATTAATAAAACATCAATTAATCATCATTTACCATTTTATTGATCATTAATAACTACTGTCGCTTAGTTTATTAATTATTATCCATCTGTTGTCTGTTGGATATTTGTATCTGTTGCTGTTACATCTATATTAGATAGTTGCATGTGTTTATTCTTCCCAAAGAGAAGTACATAGTTGCCTGCCAGAGAAGTAGTCCCAATTATAGAAAAATAATTTCCTGATTTTGTACAAAGATAGAAGGTCTTGTATTTGTTGGTGCCAGTAGACTTAAGAATGGTGATCATACCAGAGTTACTTGGCTATTATCAAGGATTATTGAAGAATCTACTTCCCAATTATGAGTAGGAGTTTTATTTGAAAAGCAAGTTTATATCCTCAATTTCATTGTTAAGTTATTTTAGCTTGTATCATTGGCTGAAAACTAAACAGTATTAGCACCGCCTGCAGGAGTCAATGTATCTCTTTCCATCCAAGGTTTAAAGATCATCATCTTTTCTATTCTTATGTTGGTCAGTTACCCCATCAGCTCTTGGAGGTCAGTTCCTCTATAGAAGGCCAAGCACTGGCAGACAAAACTTCTAAAAGCATCAAACAGCCCCAAGCTTGACTGCGGCAAAATCCTCCACTTGCTTCACTACAGCTCCTCCACAAAAACTTACTAGCTATTAACTCTTAGTTTGGCTCTTTTTTTTAGTACTAGATGGTCCCCAGTTTGGCTCTTTGGTGGTTCAGGTAGAGGTAGTTGTTCATAAGGTTAAAGTCTTACTGATAATTGATACAGGCTCACCAGTTAACTTTATTTCCTCTAGACTTATCCAGAAAATAAAGATGCCTCCAGACTTGATTCATGGTGCTAAATATGGGACAGCTGGTAGTTTGACAGCTAAAGCAATTGGGGCGTATTCTGCCTTACCTCTCCAATTTGGAAAGCTTTTTAATTACTGCCCCTGCTATTGCATTAAAAAAAATTATGAGCTGTATATTGGGTTCCAACTGACACGGGAATTTAACTGCATATTAATCAAAAAGAAGATTACCTTTTACTATTAAGGTATTGGATCCCAGATAATCAAACTTCCTGTCCAAAGTAAAGGAGCCCTAAAAATGAAAATGCCTCCTCAAATACCCATACTCCATCTGTAAAGTCAAATATCAAGTCTTATGAGGCAAAACTAAGTTACCCTTCTGAGGCCGCGGATGCTGAAGATGGGATCCTTCTGTATGCTTCATCATATTACAATACCCTCTGGCTCACAAGTTATTGTGGATTTGGGGATCATGATTCACATCCCTCCTAATGAAGTTTTGGAGCTAAGTGGACACCTAAACCCTTCAATCAAAGAAGCGTTGACCTGCATGGGGATTTTGACCCTGCTTATGGCAAATCTATATCTTTATTCTAAGGGAATCTAACGGATCAAACCATCCAAATCCCTCAGTATGCCCCTATTGCTTACATAAAACTATGCCCTATCAAAATATTGCCGATGTGAGTTATTTTGGATCGTTACAAGATTTGGGTTTTGACCCCCTACCCACCATAGCTCTGTTTGAAAGTAGAATTGACGACAATTTCACTCCTAATGAGTGACAGAACGTCAAAGAAGTTTCTTGAAGAATATTGCAATATATTTTCCTCGTGACCATATGATTATGGAAAAATGTCTGGGGTAATTTACTAAATTAAACTGAGGCTCACTCTCCATTCAAATCTTAACCATACAGAAATCTAAAGTTGAGGAAGCTCAGGTGGCCCTATATCTACAGAACTGTTCAAATCGAGGTTACTCAAGCCATCTAAAAGCCCATGGGCTTCCCTGCTTCTATTAATTTGGAAGAAAGATGGTGTCACCATGTTGTCATGGATTATCTCCTTCTTAATTCAATAATCAGAAAAGACAGCTATACATTGCCACATATAGACGACTCCTTACGCTTGATGTCAGGTTCACAATATTTTTCAGCTATGAATCTCGCCAGCGGGTACTGGCAAGTTGATTTATCACCGAAGGATCGAGAAAAATGTGCTGTCATGACTAAATGACCGATAGTGGGAACAGACCCCAAGGATTAGGATGGGCGATAGGAGGCTCAGAAGGTGAAGCTTCAGGTTCTCCTAACCTCAAGCCTACACTATATTAATGCTGGGTACAAGCTAAATATGCCCAGGTTGGTACTAGTGAGGTGCAGAATGCCCAGCCCCTTGCATCGGCCCAGGCGTTAAAATGAACAGTTTATTCAATTAATGATGATGGTTCAATTTGGTTGATTAAAGAATGGGGATTATAAACCCGTTCCATTTATGAAACTATGTGTTCAGGTAAGATACAACTTCAATATATTACTCAAGTGAAGTTGGTATTGATGTAATCTACTAATTCAGATAGTAGTGTTTGCCTATTAGTGAATCAGTGCTTAAGACTGCTTCAGCAGACCCCGAATTACCCTGACAAAGGTTAAATATGATTTCCATGACCAACATTCCTTGTTGGTCGACTTTTCACAATAAACTTTCCTATTTTTCCCATTTTTATTAAAGTGTTATTTTGGACGATCCTGTGCACTGACCTCTTTGAGGAGGTCTCACGCCATGTTAATCATTCCATTACAAATACGATTAGTTTATCCCCTATTGCCCTGTTGGTCTGCCCAGGTTCCCTCCAACCTGGGACGCTTACTCCTTATTCCTATGTGCACCGCGTTGCTTTGGGTTGTTTATTTATTATAAAAATCGCACTACTATACTTAAGCTATTATTGCTCCAGCACCCTCTGCTGAGCGCTAGTGCCTTTTATACTAACGGCTAGTTTCCTGGCGTTGGCCCTGTGCACAGTGCACCTCCACGCTGGAAACAGGAGAGTTACAGACACTCTCCTTACATTGCCCTAATATCAAGTGAAGGATTGTTTGAGCCCACTCAAATGCTGAAGGGGTTATGTAGCGCCCTGATACCTTTCAACGCTCCATGGACGGACTTTTAAGTGATTTAAAATGTTCTTGTGTGTTGGTTTATCTTGACGATATTACTATTTTTTTTGAAAACTTTACCACACACATAGATCATCTCAGACAAGTTTTCCAGCGGTTAAGGTAAGCCACACTAAAACTAAACCATCAAAGTGCTTTTTTTATAATAAAATGGATTTTTTAGGTCATAAGGTAAGTAAAGCTGGAATATCCCCAATGTATGAACAGATCCTAGCCACATCAAAAATGTCCCCCCTAAATCCCTAATTGACGTATATGTTTGCTTAGGGATGGTGGGATATTATTGCCAGTTTATTCCCCACTTTGCAGCCACCTCTGAGCCTCCAGTGTATCTACTGGAGAAAAGGATACTCTTCCAGTGGAAAGAAGAGCAACAGCTGGCCTTTACCTATTGTGCATCTCTCTCCCACTCTCCAGCACTTATACATCCCAACTTTGATAATCCTTTCCTCTTTACTGATGCTAGTGATATAGCCATTGGAGCTATCTATCGCAGCATGACAAAAACTTGGTAGACCATCCTATTGCCTACTATAACAAAACTCTAACCAAAGCTGAACGCAACTTTAGCGTTACAAAATGCAAATGCTTGGTAGTAATATTGGCTACTAAGCATTTCTGATCTTATCTATATGGGAAAAACTTCACTATAATTACTTACCATGCTTCCCTGCAATGTCTACAGAAAATTAAAGACCCCAATTGTAGATTAGCCAGATGGGCGTTAAAACTTTAAAATTATTATTTTCTTCATCATCCATTGTCCAGGGATTATACACCAAATTGCAGATTCCCTATCCTGGTTGCCCTTATTAACTTTAACTGCCCTGAGGATATTTGATAAATGACCTCCTAACTCAACCAAACTTATGAAAAGATGAAACCCGATCTTTCAAAAGGAATTAGCAAAAAATCGGCGGGTATTCAAGTCTAAAAGGCTAACTGTGCAAACTTGTGTCCAAAAAATGAGTGGCCTATGTATGACCTTCAGAGCGAACTAACGTCATATTGAAGGGAAATCAGCAATTCAGCTGTGGAGGAGGTCAGAAAACTTACCATTGGCTCAAGACTCAATGTTACTAAGAAGGAATGATGGTACAGTTCAAGATGTATTAGAGTCCTGTCTGGTATACCAAAGTCAAACCAGACTTAATCCTCAGTCACAACATTCAGTGGTACCACCCTTTGAACCCTTCCATACTATTATCATTGATGTGGAACTTCTCCCTCAAGCCTCTAATGGCCACCAGTTCCTCATCCTGGCCGTGGATCATTTTTAAGTGGATTGAAGCTGTATCGCTACCTTCTGATTCAGCAAAAGCTACCGCCACCTTCTTATAGAATCAGATTATCACTCAGCATGGTTGCTCTCACATAATACTCTCCAATAATGGGCAAAATTTCCGATCATCTCTGGTGAATGATTTAGCTGAGCTGATGGGAACTATCCAGGCTATTCCACTCCCTTCCATCCTACCAAATGTAATGGTGGAGCTGGCTAATGGTACCCTAACGGCCACTCTTTATAAAAATGGCCACAACCGACCCTCTGCATTTGACCCAATATTTGCCTAGTGCCATTCTGATCTATTGAACAAGCTACCACCAAATCATTAAGATTTTGCCCTTCCAGGCTTTGTATATATGAAATCCCCACTTGACCTCCAGAGTGCAGGCCATGTTATATAAGGCATCACCTGACGCCCCTGAAGAAACTATGTGAAGCATAACCAATAAAATAATCCAACTCCAGGATCTAGCTTCCAAGAACTTATCAGCTACCACCAGTAGAGAAACTTATAATCTAATAATCTGAATGACCCCCTGCACACCTTCCAACTGGGTGACCTAGTTCTTTTCTACCATCATCATCTGGGAGGTCGTGACAATAAATTGGGAACCAACTGGTCAGGGCCTTACAAGGTCATTTATAAGCGGGGCAATGAATACTCAATT
>JAKSZP010009753.1:0-58906 GCA_022478985.1 Massospora cicadina
TCTAGTCAAGGCGGGGGAAGTGTTGAGGAATTAACTGGATCTAATTGTCAGATATTTGATATCAATGATTATGGTTCAGGTGTATCCTAAGTATCTGAACTTGGAACTTGCAGCCTAGAGAAGAACTTAATTATATTTGACTATGATGACATGGGCTTGAGGGCTTTGTTGGTTAGATCAAACTTAAATTTAAGTTTTGATTTAATGACTCGGGCACACAGGCTTGTTTATCTATGTCAAAATTAGTTTTTAATGTCAGTTGAGTTTTCTATCAAATTAATTACTAATTAGTGATACTAATCACCTTGGTATGTGCTGCCAATGGCATGTGAAAGGGAATTGGTTCAGCTATTTTGAAGACGTGTATAAAACGCCATCTCAAGAATGATGATGGTGTTTACTCCAACTCTGAGGCTGAGTATGATGCCCTGAGTCAAAGTATTTGTAGATGCCCTTACAAACTTTTTATATAGCCAAGGGCCACTGAAAGTAAGGCGTCAAGGGTAAGATGTGGTTAACATCAAACCCTATAAATAACCATTGTATATACACTTTTAAAGACATCCTTTAACTTCTGGATTAAGTTTCTAATTTATCTTATAACCTTTTTGTGTTATCACTTTATTTTATATTAAAGTCGATTTTCACTTGGGATCAGTAGGATCAGGGCAGCGTGCCATCGTCCAAGTGAAATGACTGGGTATATAATTGAAGTATTACCAAAAAGCTATATCATAAATTTAAAGCACCATCCTGTCTATTGTCCTCACACAATAGATGCTTGAAGCTGCAGTTTCCACCAAACAATGAACTAGCCATCAGGCGAAGCCCAAATCTTCAACAACAAGATACAAGTTTTTTAGGCGTAGAAACACTGACAGTGAGGGAAAAGTTCAGCAAAGCCCAACATAAATTTTTCCTGCATGCGGTATAATTAACAACCCATACTATCCACAAAGGTTGGGTAGACCTTGGGTTTGAAACCATGGAAGAAGCGAACAAAGCAGCAAAGGTCAGAGTAGTACTCGACCTTCCAGATGGACAGCATTTGCTACTAACCAAATGCACTCATTGGAAAGAATTCAAAAGACATTTTTATAATTTTTGATTATCTTCTGACCACACTGGCGCGCACAGTAGTCAAAAGACATCTCTGAGAAGGCTTGAAAGCCTATGGAGAAATCAAACAATTTGAAATACAATGGTTTCAGCTGATGCCAACTCTTAGCATGGGGAAGGCAATAGCAATAATTTCACCAAACCAGGATGAAGTAGAGGATATTACAAAAATCCCCCACATCGCATCCTTCATAATTGATGGGAAAAATCCCAGCTGTTCCGCACAACAGTGGAAAGTGCATCCCCCATATGCAACCACTGCCAGGCCTTTGGGCACAAGATTCATGCTTGTTACATAAAAAAAGGCCTGAGAGAAATGGAATTCTGTGAGGAGGAAATGGGCGAAGATGACTCAGAGTATGCCAAAATCATGGATACAACACAAGCTTTCAACTGGGGAGAACATGGGCAATATAAAATAATTGACCCAATTTCCCTAAAAGAATGAAAAATGGCCAAAATAAGCTCATAAGCTGGCTACGGCCAAGGCAAAGGCCTCAGCGGAATCATCCATATTGCCAGAGCAGATCCAGGAAGACATGGATGAATTCGAGTCAGTACACTAATCAAATCCCGTGGAAAACCAAACACCCAATCCAACCAGATTTAATTCAGCAGAACCTGATTTGGAAATGAATGCAGCAAAACTGAGGTTCAGCACACCCCCAAAATTGTGGAATTTAACCCAATAAGGAAGGAAAATCAACAATGGAATGTGCAAGAAAATAATATGTCTAATAAAAGCACACAAGTGCACCGAAATGATAAATTGAAACCAAGCAAAGCCAAGAGAGAAGCAAAAACAGTGGTGATGAAAGGGGCAGAATACACCTCAACTCCTACTTATGGTCATGCTCTCCGCAGCAGATGTGCATTGGAGAGCAATGTGAGCGAGGGAGTAGGGCCAGGGGGCCCTGCTAACCGCTCCTGAGGTGCATCAGGCGTTCAGTAGAGATAGGGACGCTGAATATAGTGGGACTCAAGGCCTTAACGTCCTGGGCCAAGAAGTTGAGTCTCCTACAAAACCCACCTGTGGATATCCTGGCGGTGCAGGAAACCCACTGTCCACAGGGAGAGGAGGAGGCATAGGAAAAAATGCTCCTCTCAACAATATTGTTTTGGTTGAAACACTGTGGGGTGATAGTATGCGCGAACCAAAACTTTAAATTTATCAATAAAAAGTTGTTCCTGGATGGCCACATACTCACCGTAACCTTCTCATGGCACAAAGAAGTGCACACAATAGTCAGTGTGCACGCCCCAAATGGTGCACATAACCGAGGAGAATTTCTCACAGCCCTAACACAACTAAATCTTCCAGCAAATACTTTCATAATGGGAGACATGAACTGCTGGATTAACCCAGATATGGATTGATGGCCATACACAATGGAGATACCACAAGGGCAAGTGGAACTCCGCGTACTAAAGGTCACCCTGGGACTATATGATCTGCTACCAAAAAGGCTAACCCTGCTACAAAACATGACACGCCCACATGTACACAATGGTATACTTGTCTCTATGTCAAAGATAGACCTAATACTCGCACCACTAATTTTCTGTCACCAAATTCAAAAATTCAAAACTAAAAAAATCTAAATTTCCAACCATTGGCTTGTTTCAGTGTCTTACAAACTGGAGGGACCAAGTACCCAAGCACCCAGATGGTGCAGAATACGCCCAGAAAGTTTAGCTGACTCAGAATTTCAATCCTGGATGGAGGAAATATCCTCAACCCAGGATTTTCAAACACTTTTTTGCTTGGACCCACTAACCACCTGGAAAAACTTCAAAAAATCAACAACCCAACAAATTAAACATACATTGTCTAGAAGACACAGGGCAGCTCCAGACATTATCAAGTACACCTTGGCAGAAATTGACCATCTAGTAAACAATGAACCAAGCACGGAATACAGCCCTGGATGGGGTCACAAATGGGAGAAGATTTCTGCTCTGCTAAACACCCTGATCCGCGAACACCAACACTGAGTTGGAGTTCAATATAAATCAAAAACATAAGAGATGGATAAACTTGCTCGAGCTACCTTTTCCGCTGATTCCACGCCCAGAAAAATATGATAGCTTGCACACAGGTCCATCAACTGGACAAATCTATAGCAGAAACACCCAAAGAAGTCACGACCACAGTGCACAGGTTTTATATGAAATTGTATAAATCCAAGTCAGTCAAACCAGAAAAAATCAAAAAATTCCTTAGAAGCACACATATTGATACTGTGGCCCAAAATGACAATTTAATCAACTTAATATTGCGTGAAGAACTATAGGAAGTAGTACGCGGTGCACCAAGAGGGAAATGCCCTGGACCTGATGGGATTCCCTATGAATTTTACATAAAATATTTTAATAACATTTCTAACATTCTTTTAGCTTCAATGAATAAGTGTATTATGGAAACATGCCTCCTACCTGGAGGTAAAGAAGCCTACACGGTCACTTTATTCAAAAAAGGAGACAGATTGGACCTCTCCAACTGGCGCACAATTTCCCCTAACCAACTCATATACAAAATTTTACAAAATTTATGGCCAAACGACTAGGAGAAATTGCAATTGTCACGATATTACCATCACAATATGGATTTGTTCCAAGAAGATCCATATGGGACAACATCCGCACAGTTGCAAATGTCTGCCAATCCAAAACCTCAGGAGCACTTGTCTTTTTAGACCAACAAAAGGCATATGACAGGGTGAACTGGATCTATCTTAGGGCCTGCTTTCAATAATTCAAGCTCCCAAATAGATTCATAAACTGGGTGATGTTGTTCACAGAGTCTGCTACCATGGCAGTGCGGGGAGCAGGCTTCTTAACCAACCCAGTCATCTCACAGAGAGGAATCAAACAAGGAGACCCCTTAAGCCCTCTACTCTGACAATTTTAGTTTAGACCCCCTAATATGGAATACAAACACACTTCTCAAGGGAATCAACGTCAAGGGCCAACCACCAGTTAAAATTATGGCCTTTGCTGATGATTGTGTGGTGGGCATATCCAACAATCAGGATGCTTGCAGAATTGAGAACATACAAGACTATTCAACCATAAGTAACGCATCACTTGACCCTGAGAAAAAGGAAATTATACTCCTGGGGAAATATCAGACCCAGTGGATGCCATCTACCCAGGGCTAACAAATTAATACATCAAGACTCCTTACCAGGCATAGGAGGCGAAAATTAGCAACGACCTCACTGAAACTCCCATTCACCACCAAGCCAACAGCTGGTCCTGTTCGTTACTCAGGAGTATGGTTGAAAGCAGTAGGATACGCCAGTTCCATGATGAAAAATCAACTTCTAGACAAATTAACAAAACGCATTGCCTCCTTACATGGACACCAAACAGGTCTAACAGGAAGGGTCACGGTAGCCAACTCTATGATTTTATCAATCATATGGTTCACAACCCATGCAATCGCTTTCTCACCATCCTTCTTTAACACAATCTACGCCCTATTAAAAAGATGGCTCTGGTCCAACCACAACCCCCTGAACGCCTCAAAACCCTATTTGGTTCTAGAAGGAATGGAGGTATGGGGCTTACTATTTATGTAGAGCAAGCAACCCATATAATAGGATCCTGGATAGCTCAGGTGACTAGCCCAGACCTTCCAGATACACACTGGGCCAGAACAGCAAGATATAAATTCACACGTGCACTCCAATTAAGAAACCCAGATCACCTGAACACATTAATCAAGTATTTGGCATCCCATCCTACAGCTGCAGGACCACACGGCACTCCAGCACATTTCAAATGAATACTCTTAGCCATGAGAAGAGCAACATGGCAGATCCGCATAAATGGCCAAACCAGTCACCGAGGACGCTCAGGGCTAACCCATAGACAGGAAATCAATGACCAAATAGTCATAGACAACATAATAAAGCAAAAACCCAAGTACCATAGCCAGGATAGATTACCTGGACCATATGGACATACCCTACAACCTGGAGACTCAAAGAAGATTATGGAGATACACGCATCACCCTCTACTCCAACCCAGGATAAGAGCATATGTATGGAGGTGCATGAGGAGTGTATACCGCACAGCTGAACAGTCAAATGCCACTCACACCTCATGTAAAATATGTGGTCAGTATGGAAGCCTAGCCCACCGCTTAAAACAATGCCCAACATCAGTGGCTGTATGGAAAGAGTCCATGCGCCTATTCTGCTAAGAAAACGGATAGCCATTCAGCCTAGCAAGGAACATGATCGCTATAAACATGGACTCTCCTATCCACCCATCTCTCAGGGCACTAATAGTAGCAATAGCACTATGGACGATACATACAATGGTTCTGGAATCGTTCATAGGAGCAGCGCCAAAAAAACAAGAAGCCATTCATCGCTTCCACAGCCATATATCGGAACATTTCCAAGCATGGCTGTTTGGACATATGACCCCCCATAACAGAAGGACAATCAACACATGGTTCCCCATATGGTTCCTAAAGGTTGATCATTTCCTTCACACATGCTGCATCCAAGAATAAGACAGCATAACCCTCCTTCCCTACCGTCCTAAACTTGATGATCCTGGAGACAACAAGAGGGGCCTTGAATCTTATGGGTTGTCTTTAATTTTTGAATTTCATTAGTTCCCTCACTATATTGTAAGTGCTTGTCCCCTGGTTGACCCTCCCCAAATAAATAAAAATAAATTTTTATTTTTAAATTTTTATTTGAGGTATGCCAACCAGGGGATGGACAGATCAAGACTCAAAAAACCAAAATAAAATAAAAACCCCAATTGAAAGAATGACCGAGAAGATAAAACAAAAACCAACAAAACAGGTGGGGAGCGGAAACTGCTAACCCACCATGGCTGAGGGTGAGGGGGTTTGGGCAGTTTGTCTGCAGACAATTTCACCACAACTATGTCATATTGGTTGGAGAGACGGACTAAAGCAAAGAGCCAGGGTGTTGGGGCATCAGCGTAGTATGGGTGGATGGCAGTATAGTATGAGTTCTCCACCACCTCATCAAGATTAGCGTGGTAGACAGCTTCAGCAAATTCCACTAAATGAAGTTTATCTTGAATGTAGGCTTCGGGGAGTTGGGCAAAATTGGAGATACTCTGGTGGGTGACTTTAGCAGATGGTTTAAGATCCTCTAGTTTAGCGACATGCATGACAGCAGCTTTGGCATCGTCAAATAATTTTGAAATATCGCTGCAGGGAGATTTGGGGAAATTGGGGGGAAGTAGAGTGTAAACAGACCTAGTTGTTATTTAGCCACTGATTTGGCCACTGCTTTGCGTAGGTTTGGGCACTGGGGAGAGGTCACCACAGTTAAGGTGAGCTGGTGGTCACTTTGGTAGGGGACAGCATTAGGTTTAGGAGTGAAGCGTTTGGGGGGCGGGGTATCATCAATTTCAGAAAGGAAAATTCAGCCTGACCATAATCGAACTGGCTGAGAGGTTGACCAGTTTGCTCACTCATAATAATGTTATCTGTTTCATCAATATCAGTTGAAATCTATATAAATAATAAAAATGAATCTGTTTATTTGTAAAAAAATAGATCATATCCTATACTTTTCATCCAATTATGATGAAACTTTGTTGAGTTATGGTGCACATACTCACAAAGTTTTATAAAAAGTTAAAAATAATTATTTTCATAATAAAATAAAAAAGTTTTATATTTAACTAGTAAAAACCCTATATGGTTTCAATGGCATTCACTATATTTTTATGACTGAGCAGTTTAAATTTGGTTATTTGATGTTTCTTGGTTTTGCCAAACGTTTAGTGATTTTAGGTTAAATAAACTTGATGATTTTAGTAAGTGGTCAGTGTAAGATGGGGGAGTGCCACCTAGGCTTGGACTGGGAGGTTTCTCCATTTTGTTGTGGCCTGATGACATGATTGAAGGTAACAACTGCAAAGATAAAGCTAGTCATCAGGAGGCCAGAAAGGTGAATTTTGCAGGCTTTCTAACCTCAAACATAACCTGGACCAGCACTGGGTTCAGGACAGATATGCTCAAGTCAGTCTGGGGGATGTGCATGCCGCTCAGCCCTGTGTTATGGCAAGGGCATTAAAAACACTATATATATTATTAATGGTGACAGTTTGGTTCAGTTGCTTGGCAAATAGGGTTTCAAAACCCATTCAATTTCTGAAGTTTCAAAATCAGGTAAGCCATGTCTACAATCAATAACTTGAGTTTGGTCAATATCAAGATATAGTACCCTGGCCAATGGAAGCGTGCACCTATTGGTGCACCTGGGCTTAGCACCATTTACACCAATTGGCAAATCCCCCACCCCAATTGTTTAATTATGTTTTCTCGAGACCAACCTTCCTCATTGGTTGATATACTATTAGTAAATTCCCTTTTAGTTTACATTTTTTGAGTATGGTTCCTTGGTCAAACCTGCACGTGGACCTCCTCAAGGAAGTCTCTAACAGTGTTGGTCATCATTTTTTCTAAATTATCTCCCAAATCTTGTGCACCACTTTCAGCCCTGGTCTCCTCCAGACCAAGTCATCCAAGAATTTCTGCACCAATCTTCACTTTTGTTGTGGACTTCACTTTGGGGTCCAATCAAGTTTGTTTTGCTATATTCTATCTTTTATGATATACCACACTGTACACCCTTGTCCTGGCCTGTTGCTCTGGCATTCTCTGAAGTGACCTGTTCACCTTCTTACTATTGACTAGTTCCCTAGCAGTGTGGCTGTGCACTTCACACCACCTTGCTGGTAATAGGAGAGTTATAGACACTCTCCTTACACATTTTAAACAAAAAAATGTCTGAAGGGGAAAGCTGTCCCCCTCATCACACAGGGTGACCTCACCTATGGGGTTGATAAATGGTGGGTTATGATCTACCCCTTGAAGGTCCCTCCGCCTATCCCTATCTTGACAACTTGTGAATTATTGCAGTGATTTGAGTTGGTTTGTACTGAAGTCATGCCTGAGAGGGACTGATGCAGGAAAAATGAAGGGCCCAGTTCCGCTGAAGTTTGGAAAATTGTGAAAACCCAAGAAAACCAGAGGTGGTTAGGCTGGGTGACTCAAATCCTTTTCCAACCAGTTGGGATCATCCCTACATGGACTGGTCCTAAAAGATCCCCGTCACTTGTCAAGTGAGATGTTGGTGCTTGGGCAGGTTCAATTGTGATGGAAACATGAATTAGATGCCAGAGGCCAAATTGACTTCAACTTAATCTTCCGCTGACATGGCCTCATAAATTAGAATAATCCCTCACTCAAGTTTTGTCATTCTAGGTCAGAAACATGAGCCCCTAGCCCATGCATGCCATATCCTTCCCCAAGTGACCAAGTTTTAAGAAATCATCCCCCAAAGGTATGATTGTCAGTCAATTTATTCTCTTTTTTGAAAATTTTTTTCTCTTATTGAAAAAATTGCTCATTGAAATTTTTTCCTGGTATTAAAAACCTGAAGCCAACCTGAAGATGATTTTTGGGTTGTGAAATGACTGGGCCCTTGTGGCTATCATAGCAACAATGTTGCCAACCATCATGGACTGGATGTACTGCACCTGGGGCATTCTTAGATTTTTCCCCTAGCTGAATATATTCAATGACAGGATCTGTCACTTTTGTTAGAGGCTCTACTCCCTGGTGGGTGAGATTTTGCAATCTTACCATCCACCCTCTTACCAACAACCCTGATTCAGAACCCAATCCTGTTGTTTAAGCAAAAAAAATTTCTCACGCCTGAAGCAACTTGCTCTGTAGTAGTAACAATCTGGCTTTGCGCCAGTTTGCTTCTTATAACTATCTTGAGTCATTGTTTGTAGTTTGCCCACCTTCTACCCATCTTCTTTTTGTCTAAGCAGCAGTGCCCCTAGCATTCTGGCTTGCCTTCTGGGTGCTCATGCACCCCAACTGGCAGGCCAGTCTAAATCTCATTGGCATTTTCATGACAGTTAGTGATTGGTTGAATAAATATGTTAAATAATTTTGGTTTTTGGTGGTTTTTTGTTGTTTTAATAAGTTTATCTTGGTTTTATCAAGCAGTTGGTGATTGGTTAATCAATTAAGTTAATTGGTTTTATCTTGGTAGTTTAGTTGTTTATCTATATTGTAGATCTATAATAATCAATTTGAATTGTTTATTTATTAATCCTGAGCAATGCTGAGTAATATCACTATATACACAACAAAAAACTTTAACTGACGTACTGACTGACTCACTGAAATCAGAAACCATCAAGTCTGATAAGTCTAATCTATTTAGGGAATTGAGTGAGAATTTGAAATATTATCTAATAATTTACAAAATTGCTCACCTGAAACTAATTGAGTCTGATAGGTTCAATATATTTGGGCGAGTGGGAGTAAATTGTCAAATATTATCAGATAGTTCACCAAATTGCTCACCCAAAGTTAAAAAAATCAGAAATTAAAGTGATAACTAGACTATTATATTAATAAGCAGAGTTAGGATAACCAGATCACCAGCCACTCAGATAATAGTAAAGATGTTAGACCAAGTGGTTCAAGCATATATCTGAAACTGCCTTTAGGCTGTCATTGTGAGCTCACAATAAAACTCAAGCAACGCCAGCTAACTCTGCTATATCTATATCTGCATAAACAATGGAACAATGAGAGATATAGTATACCCACAAGCATTGTAAAATTTTACATATTAGAACCATGTGCTTTTTTTAGTACTAGATGGTTAGAACCATGTGCTTTCTCCTTCCCTTCTAATCTGTTTAACCAGACCAAGCCAAGCCACAGCAACTCAAGGCCAAAAACAGCTAGTAAAATTGTAATCTAATTATAAATTAAGAGCTTAAATTATATCAGAGTAGTAAAATGAATATAATCACTCATTTTAAAAGATCTATATAATATAAGTTTTAGAGAAGTATTTTTCATAAACATTGTTTATTTTAAAGTATGCTAACCAGGGGATGGACATTACCAAAAGAAAATAACGTGAATTGAGAAAAAAATTGGATAATAAAAACTGCCATTGAAAAATGCACTTAAAACTATAAAATAATTGGTAAAAATGCACTAAAAAGTATGAATAAATAATAACAATAAGTCTGAATTATTGATAGAAATCTTTTTGAAGTTGGAGTCATACTTTAAACTGACTTATAGAATTTTGGTTCACAAATACTAGAGCCCTGTGTGGGGCAGTATAGCACTGGATTAGTGATAAAGTGAATTGTTTATCATTGAAGAACTTACATCTGTGTCTCCTGCAGTCTCCTGAATTTTTTTTATAGAAACTCTATATATATTCAGTAATGTGTGTTTTTAGTTGCTTACAGTTTACATTTGGATCCAATCCAATTTAAGTTACAAAATGGATTCATTAGCAAAATGTTATTGGCAAATTTGAAATTCTGGCGCCAACTTCAAAAAGGCTTTTATTGACTATACATAAATTTTATTAATAATTTCATACTTTTAAGTGAGTTATCATCAATTATTAATACTTTTAGTAAATTTTTATTGCTTTTTTACTTTTTTGTGTGTTTTAAAAGTCAGTTTCTCCCCCCAAAAAATTAGCAGATTTTTATCAAATGTTTTATAATTTTCTAGTTTTTTTAAAGTCAGTTCTTTTTACCAAAACTTCTTTTATGTCATTTCTGCATCAGTTTCAAATTGCATATTAGTCATTATTCAGTTGATCAAAAATATATTAAATTGGTTTGAAAAAATGCTTGGTTGTTTTTATTTGATTTGATGGATTTAATTGATATTAGTAAAGTGCCTGGTGATCAGTTGATTTGATATGTTCATTTTATTTTGGCTGAGTGGTTGGTGTTTTATTATTGATCAATAGGTTCAGTTTTTTGATAGTGTGGGTGGTGAATTTTGGTTGATTTGAAAGATTTAAATAATTTTGTTATTATGATTTGTGGAAATTTTTTTCTTTTCACACAAACTCACTTTTATGCATTTTATTTTATTTTTAAAAGTAAAACTAAGTTTACCACTCCAATTTGCTGCAATATTGCTCTACAGATGTCTTCAGCCCCACCACATGTTGCTCCCAAGTGAGGCTGCGGTGAAACTCCTCTGAGTGTTTTTCACCTGGGAGGAAAATGCTTGCAACCTGGCTCAGCCAGTCCACCCAATCCTTTGGGTCAGTTTGTTCCCCCTAAAGACCTCGCATTGCACCTTGTCTGGGTCCACCCAACTCATACAAACCCTTTTCCCTCCCACTTTCAAACCTTTGCTTCTGCCTTTGTGTTGAGTATGGGTGCTTGTTCCCATATGCTGACAAGAAAATTATTGAGCTTTCTTCAGCTACCTTTGCATTAGCCAGATTTATTGATCTTTGCCTTTTAAGGGCTATTTTAAATTGGGCTTTCCCCTGAGAAGGATGCAGCTGCAGCTGCAGTGACCCCTTTTTTTTTTAGTACTAGATGGTCTGCAGTGACCCCTTTAATATATAAAAACACCCCTGTTCCCACTACTCATACTCGCCTCCCTACAGAAATACATTGGTGGTAATATTCAAAAAAATCCCTTTGCATCTCTCAGCCTAAATTTTATATGATGCATTAATCGCAGGGCTTTCAGCCTATGGCACCACCCCTATTCTTCATCTCACTGTACCTACTGGTGCAGAGTGCCTTGCCACCCCTCGTGCCACTGTTACCATAAAACCTCACTCCCTCTTATTGCCAACAGATTCCTCCACATGCTCACCTGGCTGCAGCACCTGATCACTGCTTCTGGGCTAGGGTCAATAACAGTTGTCAAGTTTGTCCCATCTGTTTTGCCCTTGACCATAGCAAGAAAACATGCCCCATTATACTGACACTACCTCCACTCCCTCCTCTGCGGCCATGGTGGCTGCTTCTGAATAGAATCTTGCTGCCCCCTCCACCCCAGCTCACTCAATTGATGGGCCAGCGCAAAGCTCCTGTCCCAACCCATAACTCCAGTCTCCCTCACCCACTCAAAGGTTTTAAACCAATCAGGGTCAGGATTAGACTACCATACCCACCCAAGTGCAATCCAATTCGTCCCCATGCACAATTTACATTCCATGGACGCATTCCATTTAACCTAAATCTTTGAGAACTATTGGACGAGATTGATGACTTTGGTGAAATCATTCCATCCTCCCCCAATGATATAGACTTTAGTCAATTTTTGAACTCTGACTTCAATACATAATCTAACCCCAGGCGGTATACTCCTAAAGCAATTACTGTACCATTCCATAGTGACCATCAACTGGACGTTGCTACAGCATCCCTCTCTGAAAATATTAAACTCTAGGATGCCAATATTCAAGCTGTCAGCATGCTGGCCTCAGGTTTACCTAAAGTCATCTTCCCCAAGCATTCCTCAAGTTGCCAAGATTGAAATCACAGGGTTGCACAAAGCAGCCCATGATGCTGTAATGCAGTTTATAAATGTGTTAATTTGATTCTCTGAAATTATTGTATAGCCCTTGAACAAGCTGAAACACTGACCTCTCTACCTGAGCACCAGATGACTGCTGAGCACCACATCACTTATTATTTTGATTCCCTCTGCACAGCCCAACTTGAATCAACTAATCTTGATTTTTCCCATATCAAACCTCACCATGCGGATGCCCCCACGCCTTTGCTTTCTGCGTAGTCAGAGTCAGACAACGCCTAGGTTTTGGTAATGACCCACCCCCTGACCCCCCTCCCCTTCATTATGGTTTTTAAGTGGTTAGCCGCTTCCCCACCTGGTTGGTATGTTACTATTTGATTTTATTTTAAATTTTAAATTTTAAATTTATTGCGGGGAAGGCCGACCATGGGACGGACACTTCCGAATATGACTCAGATGAGACAAAACTTAGTACCAGGGGAGGCACCCCAGAGAAGCGATGCTATCTCTTGTTGCCAGCGGGAACGCCACTTATGGGGAGGGGAGGGAACGTGTGAAGGGGCCGTAGCCACTATTGAGCACATGTGGAGGAAGGGGTCTGATTTGATGAACCAGACTGGGAACCAGGAGGAGACCAGCTGTTGGCGACGCGGTGGGAGATATCCAAACATCCACGCTTGAAAGTGATCCACCAAATGAGACCGGAATCTGTGGACAGCTTCAGGGAGGGTGGGGATGGAGCCAGCGATGGCATCCAAAACAATCGTGTGGATAGTCCACATGGCGATTGCAACCACCAGAGCATGGAGGGAGGGTGGGAGGAGGGAGGCCATTGATGAAGCAAACATATCTCTTGACAGACTGAAGGGATGCGTTTGATCCTGGCCTAGCAGACGTTGGACTTCGCGCCATATCACTTTAGAGGTGGGGCACTTCTCCAGGCGGTGGAACAGCGTTCCATACTGGCCACACACGACACAGGATGAGTGTAAAGCGTTAGAGCGCTCAGCTGTACGATACACCCGCCTCAGGCAGCGCCACACATGGGAGCGGACTTGAGGCTGCAACAGAGGATGGTGTGCGTATTTCCAGATAGTCTTTTGGGTCTCAGTGGAATAAGGGATGTCCATCATGTCCAGGTAGTCCACCCTGGATAGGACATGGGGTCGAATGGGTATCACGCCATCATGGATGGGTAGCCCCTGTACCTCTTGTGTGAACTGAGGAGAGGGGCGGCCTCTTTGGGTTGTATGTCCACTAATACGAATTCTCCACTCTGCGCTTTGCATGGAGAGTAGGATTCGTTTGTAGTGGGTTTTTGTCCCATGAGGACCTGTGGCCGATGTGTGTGATGCGAGGTATTTCATCAGGGAGTAGGGTTTGATGGATTATTGAGGCCCAAGGCTTGGGAAAAGTTGGAGTGGGCCGCGCGGGACCAGTGTTGGGATGGGAGTGTAGGAGCAGTGACGGCCGCGATCCAGGTGCCCAGGATCTTGGCGGCATGGGCTTTGAAGTCAAGTAGGCCCATGCCACCATGATGATGAGGGCCAAACATGACCTCTAGCCGTACTGGTGGAGGGTGGCCTGACCAAAGCCATCCTTGCAGCAAAGCATACAGGGATTTGAAGAAGCTTGGGGAGAAGGGGATGGCGTGGGCTCTGAACCAGACTTTGGATAGGAGCATAGAGTTGGCAAGAACAACCCTGCCAGTGAGGGTAGTAGGGTGGGCTCTGAGAGAGGCTATTCGCTTCGTCACGTTGTCCAGTATACAGCCCTCCATTACTGCTGACGCGTATCGACCTGCCTCCATCCACACGCCCAGATGGCGTACCAGTCCTATGGTAGGACGTGGCACAAAGGGGAGCACCAGTGGAGCGGTGTGTGTTGAGTTAGTAAGGCGTGGACGTGGGCGAGCAGATGTGCCGGGGATGGGAACTACTTGCTGAGGCCCAGCAGTTCTGAAACTGACCAAGGAGGATGATTTCGGTTTTGGAGGCGTTCAGTGCCGCATTGCTTACCCGGGAATATTCCTGGATGAGGGCTTCAAGCTTACGTGCATCTTTGTTATTAGACACCCCCACTACGCAATCATCTGCAAATGCCAACATCTTGACTGGGGTTTGGCCTGGCATATGGACCCCAGTGAGGTGGGCATTCACATTTCGCAGTAGTGGGTCAAGGCTGAAGTTGTATAAGAGTGGGCTGAGGGGGTCCCCTTGTTGCAGGCCCCTTTGGGGGCGGACTACTTCCGTTAGGAAGCCTGGGCCACGCACTGCCATTGTTGCAGATTCCGTGAGCAGCATCACCCAGTTAATGAAGCGGGGGGTAGGCGGAATTGATGGAGGCAGGCCCTAAGGTATTCCCAGTTTACTCTATCATAGGACTTTTGTTGGTCCAAGAATACAAGTGCCCCAGAGGCTGTGGACTGACACACATTAGCCACAGAGTGCACGTTATCCCAAATCGACCTTCTGGGGATGAAACTGAATTGTTCTGGGGAGATGGTGGCAGATGCTACAGTCCCTAAACAGTTAGCCATGATTTTTGTTAAAATTTTGGTGTCTGTGTTTGTTAGAGAAATGGGGCGCCAGTTGGCTAAGTCTAGCCTATCCCCTTTCTTGAAGAGTGTGACAGTAAAGGCCTCATGTCCTCCTGGTAGGAGGCGCGTTTCCAACAGGCTTTGGTTGAGTGAGGCTAGCAGCAATGGGGATATATATTTTTAATATTTTTTGTAGAACTCATATGGAATGCCATCTGGGCCTGGGCATTTTTGGTTTGGCGCACCGCGAATGGCTGTCCATAATTCGTTCAGAGTAATTAAATTCATTATTTCTGGGTATCAGAAAATGGTACAGATATGAGCTCAGTCGAGAAATTCCGCCATTTCAGCCGGCTGAATTGGTTTGGCTCAGTATAACTCAGAGTAATATCTCTGCGTTTTGATTGCCACTTCAGCCGGTGTGTCCGCAATGGAATTATCTGATCTTTGCACCTGTGTGCAGGCCACGCTCTGGCGTGGTGCAAAATTTTTTTGAAGAAGTATGCGGTGCACTTGTCACCTTTAGTGATGCATGTGGCCCTGTATTGGACACAAACCCAATGTTTGTGTTGTCTTTTGAGTGCGTTCAGGTGGGCGGCTGCCTCCGCCCACTTCTGGCCCCATGCAGGGCTATATCCTGTGGCTGGAATGTTGGACTCCAAGTGGGCCAATTCTGCCAGCATGCACGATATAACCGCCGATGTGGCTCGTGAGCATCTGGAGGAGAGATGGCGATAGTGGCGGATGGTTTCTTCTTTGAAAGTTGCCAATGTGGAAATGGGGTCCATGCAAAATGGTGCAACAAACAATTCTGCCAAAGTTGCCTCTTCCACCCATGTGGAAAATCCTGGCGACGCGGGCTCAGGGGGGCAGATTTTGCACCAATGTGGGGCCTTTGCAACTGTGACGGGTAAGTGGTATGTTATCGAGACCAGTCGATGGTCGGATCTTCCATTTTCGTTGTTTTGAAGTGGGAGATGTGGGGTTGGAATTTCGCTGGTGCTAGAATAAGGTCGATGTGGGTCATGGACCTTAATTGGCCATTATGGACGTGGGGACGCGTCATGTTTTCAAGCAGTGGGGCATGTCGCAGCAGCGCATCCCTTAACCCAAGGGTGGCTTTTAGAACGCGTAGTTCTATGTGACCCTGTGGGGCATGGGGTGAGGGCGGCCACCAGTCCGTTGGTGAGGTTAGCCAACAGTTCATGTCGCCAACTAGGAAGAAATTGGGGGGTAGCAGAAGGGATTTGACCGACAAGAAAGATTCCTGATGCTCATGTGCACTGTTTGGGGCATAAATGTTGATGATTGTGTGCGCAACATCGGCCTATGAGAAGGTGACAATGAGCACTTGGCCATTTAGGGATGTTTCTGAAGATGTAAATTTGAAATTTTGTTTTTCCAAATTAGCACCCCACAGTGCTTTGACCAAAAAGATAGGGATAATAGGAGCATTGTTTTCTAAGCTTCCTTGGAACCTCGTGGACAGTGGGACTCCTGGATGGCCAGGATATCCATGGTTAAATTGTTTTGTAAAATACTCAGTTTCCTAGCCCGGGACAGGGAGGCCTTGAGTCCAGCAATATTCAGAATCCCTAGAGTGAAGGTTTCCCCCATCACACCTTGGGTGCGAGGGGGTGGGCCCCGGGCCCACCAGCCTCTTCAAGGTCCCCACAGGCTTTCACAGCAGTGCAACAGTTAGCAGCAACGCTATCGGGTTTTTGTTAATTTTTGTGGAAAGAGTCGCATTGGCTTTGGCCTTCGCTTTTTGTTTTCCCGACGTCAGACGAATTTTTTGCGGTGTGGATAAGTACGGTGCACCGTCAAGTGGGGCAAAAAATATTTTTTTGGTTGGGATAGGTCCCAAGTCAGTTTTGACTGGGGCTTGGGTGCAATGATTGGGTGAGATTGAATCTCCCATTGGATCCTCGGATTGAGTGGCCCATTCGGCATGGGCCTCCCAATCTGATTGGGTGATGGATTCCCAAGTTGCTTCCGCTGAGAAGGTCTCCATGTCCTCCTGACATTGTGAGTGTGGGATGGTGGTGTTGGCCTTGGCCGTTTCCTTGGCCGCGGCCCTATGGGCCTGCTTGGCCTTCTTCTGCTCCTGTGGGGAGATGGGCTTTACCAATAGGTAGCAGCCTTGTGCTCCCCACGGGAAAGCCTCCTTGGTGCTTGCAGTTGGTTTGTAGTGCGCCTCTCCGCTGGTCATGGCCGCCAAGGGGTGCTCTTGGAATGTGACGCCCTCTTTGATGGGGCATGCATGTGCCTTATGGCCGAATGCATCACAGTGGGTGCAAATAGGGGGCGCGCTGTCCACAGTTACCTGGAATGGGTGGGTGGTATGCCCTGCAATGTCAATAAAGGTGGAGTGCAGGATCTGGGTTAGGTCCTTCACGATCTCCTCAGTTGGGGTCAGAACTGCGATGGCTTTGCCAGTGCACAGGTGTGGCATCAGCATGAAACGTTGCATTTTGAAAGATTGTATTTCGCCATATATGGCGAGACCATCTTTCAGGTGTTGCTCCAAAATGTCACGTTTTACCGTAGTAGGCAAAAAGTCAAATGTGAGGAAAATTTGGTTTGATTTTGTCCATCTGGTGCATTTGGTTTTGTCAACCTGTTGCCCTTCAGGGAGGTCAACCACTATGCACACCACTGCAGCCTCATCTGCTGCAATATTGCTTTCAAAGCCTAGGTCCAGCCAACCGCGTGACATGGAGTGAGGTGCAACGTACACCGCAGTCAAGAAAATTTTGTGTACATCTTCACAAAATTTTTCCCATAGGGCTGTTTTTGGATGTCCAGATACACACGGACTCCAAATTCCACCGACAAAATGGCTGGGAATGTGGCGTTTTGATGTACTGGTTGCATCGTGCTTGCCACATGAGTATCTCCGGGGAAATTGTGGCCGCTGGTTTTTTTAGATTTTTTTCTATTCCGCCAGATTCTCTGGGGCGTTTTCGAATGTTAGAGGCTGCAGGCCTTCCGCCTGCTCCTCTTGCCTTGCTTGCCCAACTGCTCCCAGACATGGGCGCAGACTAATCCCCTCTATGAGATTATCAAACTAGATTTAGTCTTGAATTGAATAGGTTGCAAAAGTGTTTGCAACGAAAAAAGAAAAGTACTATTTGATTTTATTTTGTTATGCCTTTCAGGCATTTCATTTTGTTTATGTTTTTTCTCTTTGAGCTTTTGGTATGCCCAAAGCACTGATAAGCTTCCCTTGAATAATATTTTAAATTTATTGTTTGTGGATTTTTGGTCTATTCAAAAGATTCAATTGTTTTGGCCAAGGTTGGTGAGTTAATTGATTTGATAGATTCAATTGGTTTGTATGAGTGGATGTTGTTTTGATTGATTTTATAGAGCAATTGGTTTTAGACTGAGAGGGTTGCAGGTTTTGGTTGAATATATAAGTCAATTGGTTTTACCTGATTGGGTATTAGGTTTTTTAATAGGTCACTTAGTTTTAACTGAGTGGATGGCAAATTTTTGTTGATTTGTTAGGAAGTTGTTTTATTTGAGTGCTTGGTGAGTTTTGGTTGATTTGATAAGGCAATTAGTTTTAGCTGTTTTTCTTGTATGCGGACTTGGTTGATTTTATAGGTATCAGGTTTTGTCCAAGAGATTTGTGTTTATTTATACAATAAAATTAAAGAATCAGAGCATGTTTGAGGTGGCACACTGAGCATATCTCTAATTCTATATTTAAATATTAAAAACCTAAATACTAGTCACATACTGGACTAGTCCTTAAAAATTGCAATGGGAACACCATGGGATCATCCTCTTTTTTAGAAATAAGTTCATTAAAATTGGTCCAGTAGTTTCAGATTATGCGCGGACAAACATAGAAAATACAGGCAAGGTTGATAAACTCCTACTATTTTAGCAAAAAATGCTTAAATTGCCTCCCAAGTTTGATCCTGGTAGATGTGATTTTAGGTAGGGAATGATTTATGACTGTGTTGCCATTGCGCACCAATGCCTGAAAAGATATAGCAAATAGCAAGGCGTCCTTGTCATTCTTGGCCTATCAGAAAACTGCATGTGGAGGTTTACTGGAATTTATCCCTTTTCCCATCAATTTCGATTTCCCCATTAGTTGATGCAGTAATTCCCCCAGGTCAGCCCACCTCAAATAAGAAAAAAGGAAAAAAGTGCTTAAGTGTACAAAACGGCACCAAAACAAAGACCAAATAAAAACAACCAGATGTAGAAATGGCAAAACACTAAAACTATAGCAAAGGAGGGGGGAATCAAAACGTGCTTCTTTATCTGCATCTTCATCCTCCAAGAGTAACATACAGTCCAAGGCATAGAGCAAGGGCATAGGGCATCTGAGGTACGGAATTCAATCTATATTAGTAAGAAATATTAAAATTCATGTGTGGATGATAGGCCACCTTATACTCAGCAAGTTTGTATTTGTTTAAAGATGGCTATCAGGGAGTTTGACAAAGGTGGTATTGTAATTTATTTGAAAATCATCTAGATAATTATTTATATATCTATTTAATTCTATATTTTAACTAATAATTTGATAGCGTATTTAATGGGTTGTAGCAATTATCTCAGCATGAAGACCTGCTTTTATAGTATTTGGCTGCCATACCAATTTAATCTTAGCTGAATCCCTTTATTCCCACCAGCGCATCTCTCATTTCTTAAAATTATAAGCTACAAATTTGGCGGCCAAAATTGCTTTATCCCCTTCTATTTAAATTCAGTGTACCATTCTATGCTGCTTTATGCCAGCAAAAATTTATCTATAATATGGTCTTTATATTCATTATGGCCATTCTCCATAAATTCAATCCCATCTAGTGTATCACGTCTTTTTAAGGAAATGCTCAGCGTCCTAGCTTTTTGCTTCGCTGACCCAATTTAGATATCAGCTTTTTTATTATACATTTTTTGGATTGCTGCTTAGTAGTCAAGGGAAGCACTAATGAGAATGCTGGTAGAGAGATAATATCTGAAGAGGATTGACAATTGACAGGGGATTATTTTCTGTGGAAGCTTTGTGAGACTATAAAAATACGTTAGTGAGCCCAAGAGACTCTGGAAGTATCTGATACTACAGGGGGCTCACTTGTGCTATTAGTAGGACTTTATTTCAGTATATAAGGATTTCTGTTAGTTTTTGGTCAAGGTTACTGTCCTCAAACAGAACATTGTTGTTTTGTGTATAAATTTTTGCGCAAAAAATATGATGCCCCATTGTCAATTTTAAATTCTGATGCTTACTACAGGGGGACACCTCTTGTTTCCCTGTACACCATCTTTATCAAGTAAAAACTCTGATGTACTAGTCAATGGTTAGCTCCCAGAGGAGGTAGTGCACTCTTTAGGCTCTGGAGTGTCCAGCACCCAAGGTTAGCTAAATTGGTCCAATGAGATTTGTCAATTATGACAGACTTGAATACTTTATTACATACTTTCAGATAATATATATGATCAAGATTGTTAAGTGAATAATCTAGTAATAAAGTAAGGAAAGTCATTAACACTTTAAGGGTTTTGATATGTAAATGAATTGAGATATGCACTCCATTTTGGGTTGTCCTAAGAGCTCAATTCCTTGCATCTTGAACTAAAAACGCAGATACAGAAAGTAAGGTCTCTGGTTAACGAGAATATCCAATCAAGAGTGAATCTTTTGAACGCTCTCCAAAAAGTTGGATGATATTGAACTATAATGCAGGCAGTATGCTGACAATTTACTGAAATGATCAATCAATTAAAATAATAGATCTGCCACGACCTTTGTAACTGGTGACAGGGTCAATTATGTAATGACCATCAGGTATACTCTTGAATGAGCATGAAATCTTGTTTATGGAATCTAATTGTGAAAACGAGTGGAGAATACTATGTGTAATTTACCTTCTGCCTATGCTTCTTTTATAGTTGGTGAAGCAGCTGCGTATCCCAACCTTGCAGTGGCTTCCAGCAGCATTACTTCTGTTCCTCAGTTTATAACTTGAACAACATACAGGGACAACGCAAGCCTTTAAGCTCTGCCATCATAAAGTTTCATCTCAGGTCAAGCCTGTTAACTGCCAATGTTCAATAAAAAGGTGAACTTACATAATTTATGGATCTCATTGAGATTAGCATGTGTGATACATATGAAACCATTAAGTTAGCAGCATTAATGAATTTTCTGGAATCTGAAGTCAAGAGTTAGTGTTGCCAATTTTAAAGAAGGCTGGTGTGTCTTATCTTAATGCTAAAATCTTCTTTTTAAGGAATTCTGAGGCGCATAGTGTATGACCACTCAAAAGATGGAGTTCCTCAATATATTCTTTTAATACAAATGAACCTATCCAAGAATTTGCAAAACGTTTTTATCTAGAGGCGCAGACGCTATTTGGGGTTAACGTTATAAATGATTTTGACGCTCAAATCACCCTTCTCCATGCCTGTGAGACCTATACTGAATTGTATCAGGTTCTGATAACAATGATAAATGAGGAAAATGATATATCTTATATGGAGATTTATCTCCGCTGTTGCTTCATCACTTTGAAGTGCCTACCCAGATTTAAAGGAATGTCATAACTAACCAAACTGGGGCATATCCCAATCAAAGGAATTAACTTGCCCATATGGCCCTTGGTCTAATAAGCTTGACATTAATCAAAACCTGTTGTCTTTGCAAGAAATTAGGGCATTATGACAGTCATTTCTTTGACTCAAATTTTAAACTTAGGTAGATTCCACGAACCCTGGGAATAAGGTAAATTTTGGAAAAATCAGGCGAAGTAGAATTAGAATTTTCTGTCTCCGCCATATTTTACAAAGATCCCTAGTAAGAAGAAACCCTCAACATCAACCATTGATTAAAAAAAGGGCACCAGTGAAGCCCTACCTCTGCTGTTCCAGTCAGTTTCTAAGGTTGATTGGGAAGTGTTTACCAACTACCTGCATAAGACTTGCAAGGTTAAGTTGGTACAAGAAGTTGAGTCATAGCTTATGTTCATCAATTAGCACTACAAGAGCAACCGGGGCTTTTCCATTGATATCCCACAATTTTAAGTCCACGGGGCTATAACCCTAAAATTTTTGAAAAGGACTATTTCTCAGCAGGACATGGAGATTCTGAAATGTTTAGCTCAAGTAAACACTCTAGATGTATATGCAATAAATCTGGTGGATGTTTTATCTTCTAAATGGGCTTATAATATATTTCTATTTAATAAGAATAAAATCTACACATTCAATGACAGTGGGGCATCAGTTGATATTGTGCTCACTAAGTTGGTAAAGAGACTAGGTTTTACTCCTAGCATAGATTATTGGAAAATCTATGGTTCTAGTAACCCTCAAACTAATACTTCTGAAGGAGCATATAGTGCATTTCTTCTTCAATTCAGTTTACTAGTAATCTTTACTTCTACTATTGTGTTTTTAGCACTAGTGGTGCCCAACCCAAAAAAGGGAGAGCCGCCACGCATTTATATTTGTAAATGGGCCAAGCAAAGGGATTGTTAGAAATATAAAATTCCTAATATGGCACCTCAGATAACAGCCTAGGAAGCCATATCAGAAGGTGTTGAAGCTTTAGAAAACTTTTGTCTGGCGTTCACTTTAGCTGGTGGACATGGCAGACAGCATTGGGGTGGGAGCATCAGCAACATGAGGCATAAGGAGGTATAGTTGTGGAGTTTTCTTTGTTTATGAGTCCAGTGGTGTCCATCGCCTCAACGTAATGAGCAAGTTGAAGCTCAGTAAAAGTGATGAGAGATGGCACACAAGTGAATGACTTGATGCGCTGGTGGGTTTTGAGGAAATTGGGATTAAATTAAGAAGTTTTTTGCTAAATCAATGCAATTGTGACTCATTCCAAAAGTGAGCTCCTCAATTTCATATTATGCATCCTAATAAAAATCATGGGGGAAATTTGGGATGGGAATACCCTCAACAAGGAGTTCCATCACCCATGAAGATGTTGGTGGAGGAGAGGTTGGTAGGAGTAACTTCTGCCTCTAACACCATTTTGTTTATGTTTTTATAACTAAAAACTGTTTTAGCTCAAAAATGGTGGTGACACGAATCAGGAGGATTTATAAAAAAATTCCTCCAAAGTGAAATTCAGCTTGACATTATATGATTAGTTGCTATCATCAATCCATTCGAGGCACTCAAATGGATTCAGCCAGCAAAGGGCCAGCCACCAGAATTGGGGTGGTGGCCGGAGCTGGTTGTTTATGGACAGTTGACCATGGCAGCTCAGATGAAACTGATTCAGCCATTGACTCAGGATTCAGTAATCTAGTCAAATTATTTTTAAAATTTTTAAAATTTGGATTTTGATTGGGCACTGCTTTGGGAGCAGCACCTGGTTTCCTCAAGGCTGTGGGTGGGAGGATTGATCCCCATTTGAAGAATTGGGTTGACTTGGCTGCCAACCCAACACTGGAAGAAGAAATGGCAGAAGCAGCAGAGGTGGAAGCCATGGGGCACTTGTGCTTTGAATGATCAAGTTCTAAGCACAAGGGCAAATGGTGCAGCCATTTTTGATGCATGCCCAGAACGGGTGTAATGGGCAGATCTGATCACAGTGGGGGGAATTGCGAGGTGGTAATTGCAATGAAATGGGCAGATCATTGCAAAGGCATGAGGCCCTACCAACTTATTTGCCCCATTGGGAACCATGAACTGCAGTATGGGGTCTGCGCCATAAATGGCCAAACCCTCTGTGAGCTCATAGTGGAGGCGTTCAGGGGAGAGACTAAGGGCAAACCAGCGAACTGGACCACCAAAGTGGCCTCATCCAGGAGCTGTGTGCGAATGGTGGAAATCAGAATATTTTAAGACAACTTGCAGCTTATATTCTGCTGTTGCATCAGCTTCAGAGTGGAAGCTAAGGTTGAAGTACCCCTTAAAGGAGCAGAAGTCAATGAATCTAGCAGGTTTGAAAACCGCCGTGGCCATATTGATGGTGGCATGCTTGCATATGGGAAATTTTTCTCATATGTGACCTGGAGTTCAAAACACAAAATACTCCGTGGGAGCACCAAAGGGCTCTAGAAGCACCACCTGAGAACTTGCAAGGTGGTGGGCCAAGTCCTGAGGGGGATATAACGCCTGGTAGTGTTGGGAGGGCTATCAGAACCATCCTGGGCATGCTTCAGCGGTGTCTGAAAGATGCCAGATGGTGGCGCATCACCACCCCAAGCTAGGGCAGCAGGCGTCTATTGAATTGACATTGGTAAGCTTTGGCTCAATTGAGCAGTTGGTTTTTGTATTTTTTAAAAAAATCTGAATTTGGTTTTTATTTAGTTATCAAAGCGAAAGAGAGATCCTCCTTCTATTGTGTTTTTTAAACAAGAACATGATTTTCTTATTGTGACCTCAGTTATGAGGACTCATGGAAACAGAGCTGATATTGAGGAAAACACATTTGAAATCCTTGAACAAAAATTCTCCACATATTTAGAATCATTAGGATGAGGCCCTGGCGCCTCAAACTCATGGACTTGTCAACTTATTTTTAAAATATGGTATAGTGCTCATGTGTTATTATCAAATTTGGGCCCATACGTGGAAGTTACTCAACCAGATTGTAGAATCTACAGGGATTTCTACTAAATGGTAATTTAGTAAAACTATTCCACTGGGCCATAAAGTGACAGTGGGGAACAGAAATTATGTTAAATTTTTTAAGGATTATATGGTCAATTATTTGCGCTATTCTGAGAATCCAATTTGGAACATATCACTGCACCTGGGATTGTCCAACCTGACTATGGCGATATTTAGGTGCTTTTAGCTTATCTGTATGTATATCCTATTCAGACAAAGTGACACCAGATTATCGTTTTTGTGCATATGTTACCTGTTGAAGAAGCTCAGAATGTTTCTAAGTTTTGGCCACTTTAATAAATTAGGCCTTAGCGGCGATATCAAGCAATCCATTTGCTCTCTAGTACATCATTAAAGCCTAGATGGGTTAACTGAGGGTGAGAAAGATCAAGCGCTAGCCCTTTTAATATATAGCGTTATTTTTGCAATGGACAACTGGGTTCTGGGTTGTGTCCATGATGTACTTCATCATATCAATATTTGAATCATCCACGAATTCACCTCCCTCTGAATAGATGTTCAAAGGCGGCATGAAGAACATCGATGAATCCCCCCCTTGGGTTGGGACCATCTAGTACTAAAAAAAGGCGGCATGAAGTAATTAATCACTTGGTCCAATACGGGATTTTAGTGGACTCCAAGAGTTTTTGTGCCTCCTGTAAGTCTGGGGAACGTCCCATTTGCATAAATAGGGCAATTTTAGCCCAAACAAGAAAGGTCCTAAGAGGTCAGCTGTACCCCTCATCACCCAACGTGACCTCGCCCATGTAGTAGACAAGCGCTGGGTAACATCCCTCTCTCTTAAGATTCCTCTCCCAGTACCTGCACTCACCTCAGCCAAACTTGTCCGCTAAATTGAAGAAATCTGTGTCAAGATTATCAAATCAAAGTTGGAAGGTCTGAAACCAGTGGTAATAAAGCACAATAATTGGAAAGCATATAATCAAAGAGGGACAAGTATTAAGTTATCAGCCAGGATTGCTGACAGTTTTGACACAGCCAGCAGTTCAATTCTCAATGCTAAGTACCCCTCAAAATCATTGGAGATGATCCCTGATGCAAAGATGGTATTTTTGGGAACTATTGCAGACAATTCAAAACTCCTATCCAATGAATTGAGAGTTGCAGCTGACATAACTCATGTGACTAAATGAATGCCCAGCAACTGGGCATGGGCAGGTTGGGCATCCCAAACCTGTTTCTAACCAATTGGGACCACCCATATGTGGGGTGGCCTTGGGAATTCCCATTGATTGTTGGGCCAGAAGCTGTTGCGCCAACCAATGAAAATGCAGTCAAGTCTCAGTCTAGGTCTTTGAGGTCAAACTGATAGTGACTCGGCCTGCCGCTGAATCCTTCAATGTTGGTTCCAATTGAAATTATCCGCCCCCCCCCAAAAAATTTGCTGGGTTAGGTCGAATTTGAGGGACCTGATCCCTGCTTTGACCCATTACCAATTGAACACTATTTAATCAGTTTCACTGCACTGAGATTTTTGTTAATTAATTTCCTTATTTTATCTTTCCAATAAAATCCTTTCCCCAATTTTAGTTTTTATGTTGAAAACCAAAACGCCCTTTACACTAGTATTCCAACAACCTTCAGATTTATGGCCATGTTCATCTGGTATTTTGCTAGGTGTCTATACGCGATTATGGCTTATGCAAACTTATTGGCGGAACTCCTTCCTAGTTTCATAACCATCATACCAGTAGCAGTGCCACAGGCATTTGGGTTTGCCATCTGGGTGCTTCAGCACTCAGGCTGGCAGGCTGGTCTAAAAATAACTTGCTGTTTTCCTGACATAATCAACCAACCATCATTCATAACCATTTTTGCCTTTTCATTGATATTGGCGTAGCAATAATCCTTTTTCTCAGCTGAACCAGGTTGTGAAGAAATTGTACTCTGGTTATAATAGTCTAGTACCTCTCGAACTGCCCAAACCACATCCCATAGTTGCCGCGGCCATCATGCTCATGTCAATATGTTCTGGCATTCCAACTTGTGATGGGTTTACTCCCACTATTAACCTAATAGTTTCCCCCAATCCTAAGCCATCTATTTCGTATCAAAGGACTTAGCTTCAGTGTTCAATAAAGAGAATCTTGACTACATTTTACTGCCCATAAAGCTTAGTATCAGATCCCACCACACCTCCTTTGAGGCTTTGGTGGATCCCAGAGCCGCTAGTAATTTTATGAGTGTTGAGCTAGCCTAACAATTGGAGTTTGACCTGGACCTAGCTCATTCAGTGATGATTGCTTTATCAGCCTCCCAGACCTCATATCTAATCCATCAGCCAGTTCCTTTCTCAGTACATCTTTTTAGCTTTTGCAATCAGTTTTCAGAGATGCCAAACTTGGTGTTTCCTGTTATCTTGGGGGTTGGATGGTGGCGTCACCAACATGTTAAGATTCACCTGGAGTCAAGTATGTTGTCATTTGTTAATGATCAAACGGAGGGAGAATTTCCCTTAGTCAATACCCTTAAGAAAACAAGGCTGCAGTACCATCACTTCCCTCATTTCACCTGAAGGCCTTCCATCTGATTTTCCTGAAGACTTGATGCGCAATAAAAATATTTTTGATTCCAAAAAGTGGACTTTCTTTTTCCCCACACTAAATTTGACTTGGGATTCTAAACAACAGTACAGTTGGTGAACATCAACTGCCCCTTGTATCCACACACAGCGGAGGAGGCTGCTCTTAACACTTGGTTAGATGATATGCTTAAGAAAGGGTAGTTGTTTAAATAGACGTCACCAATTGCCTCTCCCATCATTTTTGCCAAGAAGGCCGATGGTTCCCTCCATCCCTGCGTGGATTACAGACACCTAAATAAAATTACAGTGAGCAATCCCTACTCTTTGTCCTTGGAGCAAACTATCAGTAAAGCGATTGCTAAGTCTTGTGTGGTCTACAAGTTTGACCTCATTAGTGCCTTCAACCAAATATGAGTAATGGAGGGTCAAGTGTGGCTTACCACGATATGAACCAAATGGGGTATTTTTCAATTCTGTGTAATGCCCTTTGGGTTGAAGAACGTGCCCATACGTTTCAAAGTATGATTGACAGTGTACTGGGCGACCTCCAGTTTACTTGCGCAGTCACATATATTGTTGACATCTTGGTTCACTCCCCAACTCCTGAACAACATGGTAAAGACCTAGAAGCAGTCGTGGCTGCTTTGCACAAGGTGGGCATGTTTTTCAAGCCTTCAAATTGTGAGTTTTATAAGGATGAAGTTACTTTTCTTGGTAATCTGGTCCTAAAAGATGGTTATGCGACTCCCCTAACAAGTTGGACGCCATCCGTGAATGGCCAACTCCAACAACCCAGAAACATTTACAGAGTTTCTTGTGCACCATTATTTTACTGAAGAAAAGTTCCCCAGCCCTTTTCCAGTTAGCAGCTCCGCTCCACCCCCTCACGGGTATAAATGTGCCTTTTTGTTGGACACCTGAATGCCAGCAGGCGTTCTCCTCAATCAAAGAGGTGTTTTTATCTCCCCATCCTAAAACATGCAGATCCCTCCAAACCATATATCATTGCCTGCGATGCCTCATCTGTGGCAGTGGTGGCGGTTCTGCTCCAGGAGCATGATGGCTTGGAACATCTGGTCGCCTACTTTTCCCAAAAATTTTCCTCCACTGAGAAATCATGGGCCATCTACAATAAGGAGTTGGCAGCTTCAGCATGGACGTTAACTCATTGGCAGTATCTTTTACAGGGTGCCCAGCACAAGTTAACTGTGCATACGGACCACCAAGCGCTTCTGTATTTCTGTAAACTAAAAAAAATTGGCACATCAGCAAGCTCACACCTATTGTGATTTATGCAGCTTCAATTTTAAATATGAATTTGTAAAAGGTGCATTGAATGTGCTTCCCAATTTTCTTAGCCGCAACCTGGCTCATTGCCCCACGGACTTTGATGAAGTGGACCTAGTTACCGTGATCCCTACCACCCAAATTTTACTTTTACACCATCTGTGATCGTGGCAGTAGACTTGACTCCCGATGCCCCGCTTGTTTCATGGGTTTTATTAGCTCAAATGACCTGCCCTGAAGGAGTGGAGCTACTAAACAAATTGTCCCTTCAAACTCACAAACATTCCCTATACTCCTTGTTGGAAGGTCTCATTTATTTTTGGTTGCAGGTTTGGGTTCCCCCTCGCTTCAGAGTGGAGGTGTTTCAGGCACATCATGACCCTCCCACAATTGGCCACCGAGGTAATAAGAAATGTACCAAGTTGATCAAGAAGACTTTTAATTGAGCGGGCTTATCAAAGGAAAAACCTGCCTGGATTGCCAATTGTGTTACTTGCACATTAGCCAAGTCAGATTGATCAAGAAGGAAGGATTTCTCCACCTCTGCAACAGGCGGAAGGTCCATAGACATCGATGTCCTTGGATTTTATTGTTGAACTTCCTGTTCTAATGGATTTATGGCGGTGATGGTGGTGGTCAATTTGTTTACTAAAATTTTCCTTATTTATCCCATGGTCTTCCATGATTACATCAGAAAAAAAGCTTAACTCTTCATATGCCATGTGTTCTCATTGTTTGGTCTCCCGCAGGAGATCATCAGTGACTGTGGGCCCCAGTTTACAGCGCGTTTCTGAAATGAGCTTTTATCCATCTTGAAAGTTACCCCCTGCCATTCCACTGCGTATCATCCCCAGTCTGACGGACAACCCAAGTGGGTTAACCAAAATTTGGAATAGTACTTGCGTTGCTATGCGGTGGCTGCACAAGATACCTGAGCCAATGGCCCCCCTCATCCAATTTGTCTATAATAACGGAACTCACACCTCTATGGGGTTTTCTCCTATGAAGCGACGTTGGGGTATAATCCCTCATTTTCAGTCAGTCCCTGTCTCCGTCCAGAGGTCCCTGATGCCACTGATCACGTTGAGAACATTCGGTCTACCCAGTCTTTAGTGAAGGAGCACCTCACAAAGGCTATCAATGATTATAAGCGGTTTGCAGATCAAAAACGGCTTCCTGGTCATGATATAGTGGTGGGCTCATATGTTATGTTGGAAATGAGCCATTTGAGGATACAGGTCCCTTCCCATAAGTTTGCAAGCAAGCGTTCAGGTCCACCTGGTGGAGGAAGACTTGGGCAATGGTGCTTTCCAGTTAATGCTGCCAGCTCATTGGATACAGCACCTCATCTTCCACGTATCTCAGTTGTCCCCATTAAGGGATTGTTCCCGCTAATCTGGAGCCAATAGTGATTGAGGATGCAGAAGAAGCCGAGGTGGAAACCATCTTAGCGTCCCGCAAACCACGGCGGTCAGTTCAGTATCTTGTCACATGGAAGGGTTATCTGGCCTATGAGAACAGTTGGGTCAAGGCTTGTGATTGCGCAACTTGCATGTCACTGGTTGAGGCATTCCATGAGTCCCATCCAAAAGCTCCCTGTCCCCCCCAAAAGTTGTGACCTTTATGGCGATCAAGTTGCTCAAGGCACACAAAAATATAGCCCTTATGCAGTTTCCCGGCGGTGGTGCCCTTCCCTTGGTAAAAGGAAAGGGTAATGTAAGTCCAGGGGAACGTCCCCTTAGCGTAGATCAGGCGATTTTTCCATTCCCAAACAAGAAGGGTCCTAAGAGGGTGGCTGTACCCCTCATCACCCAGGGCGACCTTGCCCACGTGGTAGATGAGTGCTGGGTAACAGCCCTCCATCTTAAGATTTATCTACTGGTACCCGCGCTTACCTTGGCTGAACTTGTCCACCAAATTGATGAAATCTGCACCAAGATTACCATATCGAAGTCAGAAACTCTGAAACTGGTGGGAATAAATCCTGATGATTGGAAAATATATATTCAAAGAGGGACAAGTATCAAATTATTGGCCAGAATCGCCAACTGTTTTGATACAGCCAGCAGTTTGATCATTGATGCTAATCAACCCTCGAATTTGTCGGAGATGATCCCCAATGCGTAGATAGTATCTTTGGGAACTATTGCAGACAATTCAAAACCCCTATCCAATGAATCAGGAGTTGTAGCTGACATAACTCATTTGACCGAATGAATGCCCCAGCAACCAAGCACAAGTGGGTTGGGCATCCTGAACCCATTTCTAACCAATTGAGACTGCCCATATGTGGGTTGGGCTTGGGGAATTCCTGTTGCTCGTTGGGCCAGATGCCAACATACCAACTGACAAAAATGCAGTCAAGCCTTGGTCCAGGCGTTCGAGGTCAAACTGATATCAACTTGGCCTGCCGCCAAATCCTTCAATGCCAGTTCCAATTGAAGTTATACGCCCCCTCCCCCAAAAAATTCACCGGGTTAGGTCAAATTTGAGGAACCCAATTTCTGCTTTGATCCATTACCAATTGAACGCTTTTAATCAGTTGCATTGCACTGAGAAAATTGTTGGTCAATTTTCTTCTTTTATTTACAATAAAATTCTTTCCCCAATTTCAGTTTTTATGTTGAAAACCAAACTGACTTTCCGCCAGTATTCCAACAACCCTCAGGGTTTATGTCCATATTCATCTGGTATTTTGCTAGGTGTCTATACGCGATTATGGATCATGAAAACTTATTGGCGGAACTCCTTCCTAGTTCCATAACTTTCATACAGCAGCAGTGCCACTGGCATTCAGGTTTGCTGTCTGGGTGCTTCAGTAGACAGGCTGTCAGGCTGGTCTAAAAATTTGCTGTTTTCCTGACACCTCCTCTAGTGTTGAACATTAAGAAAAAGGACAGTTTGAACTGCGTGGTAATAGACTACTGCAAGTTTAATAGCATTTACAATAATTTTACCTATCATTTTCCTGCAGATTGATAATGCACTAGACTTCTTGGGCGCACGCAATATTTTTTCAGCTATAGATTTAGTTTAAGTTATTGGCAGATAGAGATGCCCAAGGAGGATCATGAAAATGTGCCATGATTACAGTTCAGGGCCTCTACCAGCCTACTAGAATGCCTCAGAGGCTGTACAACGCCCCCCACAACCTTCCAGTGGGCTATGAATGATATCTTTGGTGATTTAGAACTTCCTGTGTCCTTGTATATTTAGATAATATCAACCTTTTTTAGAAAGTTCAATTAGCATCTAAAACTTCAGTAAGAAGACTTTCGCCATTCTGCCAAGGCTGATCTGAGGATAAAGACATAAAAGTGTAACTTTTCTGTGAGAAGCTGGAATATCTGGGTTTCATTATTAATAGTCATATATTGTGGCCTCAGCCACCTAAGGTTGAAGCAATTGGCCGCAGAGCACGTCTGAGTAGCAAGCACAACGTTCAAGTTTTTCTTTGAATGATCAGCTATTACCGCCAGTTTGTAGAAAACTTCAGAAAAATAGGTGACCTTTATTTCATCTGTTCAAAAACAGAGTCCTATTTTGTGACTGAGAACTTTTAGTTAGCTTTTAATAAAATCAGGATTTACTTTTACAAGCGCCACTATTAATTTATTCCAATTTTGATAAACTTTTTATTATTCAAACAGATGATTCTCTCACTGCTGTTGAGGCAGTGTTATCTCAAATTAATTCAGATGGGATTAAGAATTCAATGTCTTACTGCTTCAGACGTTGGATGTTCATGAACAAAAATTATATGATAACTGAGAAGGAGAGCTTGGTGGTCATTTATATTGACAAACCGTTCTGAGTTTATGTCCACAGAGTGCATTTATTGTATAACCAATAATGCCGCCCTGCGTTGGTTACATATTTTAAAAGAGCCCAAAGGGCAATCTTCTCAATGAGCCTTTTAAATGAAGGCTTATAATTATAAAATCAGCAGCAACCAATGTCAAGCATCAAAATGCCAAAAATTATCTCTATTGCCCACATTAGCTTGACGGCCAATGTGGCTGGTGATTTAATTGATAAATGCTAACCTAAGATTATAGCAGTAAACCAGAAGGAAGTTCAGCGGTCCTTAGTAAGTTAAAATAAACATTGTGGTTAAGGATGGTAAGCTTTATAGTATCCTCAATGATCAGGAACTTTGGACACCCTGACCAGCAGAGAAGATTGATATTATAGTGGGGCTCACAAGATGAGGGTCAGGGGTTTTTAAGGAGACGCTTGAGCTATTGAAACAGCACCATTAGTTGACAGTCTATAAATCTTGATATTCATGAGACCATATGTTGTAATTGGGTCTGACTAACCATCTAAATATTATTATTTTATGTCTTCAAATTTTATAATGGAACTAATAAGTAGATAGTAAATTTAAGTGATTATTAGTTAGTACGCCGTGCAGCCTATACTTTATGATTAGTAGCTAAAGTATTAATATTTATTCAACTGATCTTACACCCAACCAGCACAATTATCATTACATATATCTATCAGCTTCTGACGCTGTGGCCTGATACTAATATTGTTTCCATTTCAGTGCATCAAAAGCACTTCACGTCGCCCCCTATGCCAGAGTAAAACATTAGTAAATAAGACATTAGTAAATACTAAGGATATCTACCAGTACTTTTGACAAGTCGGCGGATTAGCTCTTTTTGAGAAAAATACTCAAAGTCTAGTTTCCAGTTACTTGGTCCAATTCAGATAGCACATTTTAGCCTTAGAATTTTAGGGTTCTACTTATTACCAATAAGCACCAATGAGAATGCTGGTATATCAAGAATATCTGAGGAGAAGTGTCAATGAAAAAAGAATCTTCTTCAAGAGTAAGCTGTGAGAGCCTACTAAAAGGAATTACTTTTAAGAGCCATAAGCCTCTGGAAGTGTCTGATACTACAGAGTACATACTTTGTTTATTAAATAAAAGACCTATTTCAGTAATTACCGTTTTGGTTAATTTTGATTAAAGGTTATTTTGTATTCATACAGTTCCTTGAGATTGTTAGGTGTACAACATGTGCATTGAAAATATGACGTCGTTGTATCAATTTTCACATGTGGTGCTCACTACAGGGGGCTTTACCTTGTCCTCTTGGGTTCAATTTTCAAGATATGAGCCCTGAGATCTTAAGTTGTGGAGTCCTCTGATGCAAAGGTAGCACTACCTGTAGAGGTAGTTGGGACTGGCCCTGAGGTACTACCAAATTATTCCGCTGAGATTCGTCAAGTATGAGCAGATGTGAAAACTCATATTGGCCAGATATCAGGTATCCTTGTAGGAATCCAGCTTATGGGTGCTTGCTGGTGCTTAAGCCGCTGGATCCCACAAGAGTCAGATAAAATTTAATAAATAAACACTAATAAAAACTTGGGTTTTTTGTATATATTAGCAGCACAGGGTAAAAAAGAAAAAGTGATCCCCTCAATATCTGACCAATCCGTAATTAACAGTATTACAGGTCAGAGGAAATTCAATAGTGAGTTTGGTATGGATTGTTAACATATGTGTTAGGAAATATGATAAAGTAGCCTATCAAATCTTGTAACACTCACTTCACCTGGGCATACAACGGATGGTGAATTAATGGCTGGCATTATGTACCTGTGCAGTAATGCTCTAATTAGCTTCAGCCAATACCCATTAGTGGAAATTATTTTACCTCAGGGGACCCCTGTCACGCTTATAAAAGGGGTGGTCCCCACATAGGTGCATGAAGGGACCTGGTTGTGGTTGGGGAGTTCCATTCAATGGATGCCCCAGGGTCCGCTGCATAGTCAGAGAGTTCAAACTGCTTAACTTAATGGTTGTTGTTTTAGTATTTATCAAAAACATGTTACCCCAATCTGTAGGGGTTTAATAAGAATTGATTAAGGTCTTTTTGTTGATGAGATCATTATTATTAGTAAAATCATGTTTAGGTTCATCATAAACTCATAAATGGCCGACATTTCACCGTCTTGGCTGATTTCTACCCAGGACATTCTTCCTTTGCAGCTTAGAGAGAAAATGTCTGACATCACCCCCCTCAAGAATGTTGGGGGGAGAATAGGGAATTAGAAAGTGACCATATACCTGATTGATGGTAATCCCTGTAGTTAAGGACTTTATAGAGTACTATTTTCCTCTCTTGTAGGTGATGGTGAAAGGACCCTCCCACATTAATCAAGCTTACCGCTTTTAGGAGTGATGTGGTTATAGTAGTATAATACCTTGTCAGACACTTGGAATGTAGGTAGGGGGTTCAGAGCTCATTGGCATCCTGCCCTTCTTTAGTCACCCTTTTTGCTAAATTGGTCAAATGCCTCAGATTGGAGTTGGATGATGCGCTGAGCCAATCTTCTCATGAATTTCTCAGGTTCCTCAACTCTCGAGGAGAATACATCTTTATCTAAGAGGGCATTTATTCCTGGTTCCCGCCCATACTAGACATGGAATAGGGACATTATCAAGATCTGGTGATAACTAATCAGGTAGGCCATAAGGGCACTGGGTAAGATTTGATCCCAATGAAGTGGATCAGTAGAAGCCATTTTTCGTAGGATAAAGACCAAGGTTCCATTTGCTCTCTCTACTGTCCCATTGGTAGATGGATTTTATGGAGCCAAGAAAAGTTGTTGGACTCCCATGGATATGGTCAGAATTTTGACTACTATGAAGGTGAAGTTCTTAACATTATTGCAGAGTAGTACTTGGGGACAGCCACGTTGAGAGAAAATGCATTGATGTAAAAAGGTGGCTGTGGCCTTGGCCGTTTGAGCAGGAAAAGCCACAGCTTCCACCCACTTAGTAAAATGATCAATAGCTACTAGAATAAACTTGTTCCCACTAGTAATCTGAGGAAGGGGATATAATTCATCCAAACTGATGGTCTGGAACAGTTGTTGGTGGGAAGTGGGTTGATACTGGTATCTAGTCCTGAAATTGGATTGCTTCTTAAACATAAGGCAAGCTTCCAAGAATAAACAATAGTTCTATTATTCCATCCCAGTAGTACCGATCCTTTATCCACTCAAAGTTTTCTTTGCCCCTCCATGCCATAGAGTGGAATGAGCTTCTAGGATAGCAGGTACGTGTTCCAAGGGTGAAGATAAAGCAATTTAGCCCTCACCTGTTTATACAACTTCCGGTCTCCACTTTTGTGTTATAGGAGTGCTGGGCTAACATCTGGACAGGCTCATCCTCATCCTCCCATTCATTAGGGTTCATTAAGAGGTCATGTAACCTCACCGCCTCACTATTATCCAAGTGAAAACTGGCAGCTCAGTCAATTCCAAAAACATTCATGTGATGGGTCCCAGCACGGTGTTTAATCTTCATAATGTAATGCTGGAGCTTTAGAGCCCAGCAAGCTAACCGGCAAGTAGGATCCTTCATATTCTGTAACCTCTTCATGAAGTGTGGTCAGTAAATACTGTGAATGTGGTCCTATATAGGAATGGGCGGTAGTGTTTCACAGCTAATAAGATGGCAAGGCACTCCTTTTCTGTTATGCTGTAGTTGAGTTCTGCTTTTGAAAGCATTTTACTGAAGTAAGATACTGGATGATCAACACGGTTTTCATCCAATTAGGCTAAGATGGCCCCAACGGCATAGTCTGAGGCATTACTAAACAAGATAAACGGTCTATTATAATCTGGGTGACATAGGATATGAAGTTGTTACATCAGTTGCTTCATCGTCTCAAAAGCGGCCTTTTGTTCAGCACCCCAATAAAATTGGGTATTTTGGTTAATAGCCGGACAAGGGGCTCACTGAGTTGGGCGAACTTAGGGATGAACTGATGGTGATACCCCATCATCCCTAGAAATACCGGAAAATCCTGTAGAGTTTTAGGAAGCGACATTTTTGAGATGGCTTCAACCTTGTTCTGCATGGGTTGAATTCCTTCTCAAGAAATGGAGTGTCCAAGGAAATACAATTTCCTTTGGAAGAAGGTACACTTTGAGATCTCTCTTTCATTTCAACAACTAAATTGAAGCAAAATTCGGATATCAATTAAAAAGTAAAAAAACGACTTCTTGATTGAGCCAAAGCTTACCAATGTCAATGCCATCGACGCCTTCTGCCCCAGCTTGGGGTGTGTGCCACCATCTGGAATCTTTTGGCAACTGCCAAAGCGCACCTGGGCTGGCTCTGCTAGCCCTCCCAATGCTACCATGCATTATGTCCCCCTCAGGAATTGGCCCATCGTCTCACAAGATCCCAGGCGGTGCTCTAGATCCCTTTGATGCTCCCATGGAGCAATTCATCATTTTGGCCTCCGGGTTAAATATGGGAACCTTTTCCCATATGCAAGTATGGCCATCATCAAGATGGCCACGGCAGTGTTTAAACCCATAAGCTTTATTAATTTATGCCCCTTTTAGGGGTAATCAATCTCAGTTTCCATTCTGAGGCCAAAGCAAATGCAGCTCAAGCTGCAATTAATTTATAAAAAGTTTTCTCTCCCAACTATTTGAACCTGGCTACCAGATGAGGCCACGTTGGTGGTCCAGTTTGCCAAGTTGCCTTCCTACCTTTCCCTAAATGCTTCCTCCAAGAGCTTATGGAGGGTTTGGCCGTTTACAGCGCAGACCCCATGTTGCAATTTGTGGTTCTGAATGGAGCAGATTGTTTGGCAGGGCCATAAGCCTTTGCGATGATCCACACATTTCATTTTGACACTCACCTTGTTTTTCCCCCTCACACAGTGATCAGATCCACTCCTGATCACCCATTCTGGGCACGCGTCAAGAATGGTCACTTTATTTTTCCCTTGTGCTTTGAGCTTGAACACTTGAAGCACAAGTGCGTTATGGCTTCCACCTCCACCAATTCTGCCACTTCTCCTACCGGCGTCAGGTCAGTGGTCAGTTCAGCTCAACCTTTTTGAATGGGGCTCAATCCTCCTGCCCCTAACCTCAGAGAATTCTGGCGCCGCTTCTAAGATGACAGATAATCAAAATTTAAAAAATTTAAAAAATCCAACAATTTGACCAGAGATACAAAATCCTGAGTCAATGGCTGACTCAGTTTCAGCTGAGCTGCCATGGTCAACGACATGTGGCCAATCAAATTCTGCCACTGCCCCTAATTCTGGTGGCTGGCCCAGTGCTGGCTAAATCCAATCCATTTAAGGCTCTTGAATGGATTGATGAGGACATACAGCTGTACCGAATCAAGCCAGATTTTGCTTTGGGAGAATTTTTGTTGATCCTCCTGAATCGCGGCCCTACCATTTTAGCCCTTGAAACGGTTTCCCAATTTTAAAAAATCTTAATAAAATGACATTTAAAGCTGCTGCATCTCCTGCCAACATTCTCCTCCGCCAACAACTCCATGGGGCGATGGAACCCCTGGTTGAGGGTATTCCAATCCCTAATTTTCCTCATGATTTTAAAGAAGTGGCAAACTATGAGATTGAGGAGCTGGCTTTTGGTGAAAGCTGCGCTTGCATTGATGCATCAAAAACTTCTCTTTTTAACCCCTCTTATCCTGAAACCCACTAGCGCATCAAGACTTTCACTTGTGTGCCAGCTCTCATCACTTTTGCTGAGAATCAACTTGCTCAATACGTTGAGGCGATGGACACCACTGGCCTCATTACTGAAGAAAACCCAAAATTATACCTCCTTATGCCACATGTCGCTGATGCTCCCACCCCGATGCTGTCTGCCATGGTCTGCAAGCTTTAGCGGGAACTGGACAAAAGTTTCTCTAAAGCTTCCTCGCCATCTGATATGGCTTCCTAGGATTTTTAGTTGAGGTGCCATATTAGGAATTTTTTTATTTCTAATAATCCCTTTGTTTGGTCCATATGCAAATAGAGATGCATGGCGGCTCCCACTTTTTTAAGGCACCACTAGTGCTAAAAAAGGTACGCTTTGAGGGCTACAACTTAATATTAGACTTACATAACCGTTGAAACTCCTCTTTCAAGTGATCAAGATGTTTGTTGAAGATTTTTGGAACACCGTGATGTCATCAAGATAGACAATGACACAAGTTAACTTAGAGTCCGGCAGGATGCTATCCATTGCATGCTGGAAAGTGGCAGGAGAGTTGCACAACCCTTGGGGTAATCATGTGGGTTGAAAGAGAACATCACTACAAATAAGAGTGCTATCCTGATCTTGAGGAGAAAGTTCTTTTTGCCAGTAGCCACTGGCCAAGTCCATGGCGGAGAAGAAGTCAGAGCCAGAGAGTTGGGCCTGAGCGTCATTAATGAGGGGAATAGGATAGCTATCTTTATTTTGTGAGGTATTTAACTTGCAGTAGTCCATGACTATCCAATGACCTCCGTTTTTCTTTTTAATTAGCAAGAGGGGTGAAGACCCAGGGCTTTGTGAAGGAACGAGTAACCCCGCGTCTAATAGCTGCTGAAGCTCCGTCCTCATTTGCTGTTCCTCCACCTTTGACTAGTGATAAGGTTTGGACCTAATAGGGCGTGCACCACCCACATCAATGGAATGGCACCAGCCCTTCATGTGTCCATAGTCAGTATCCAATTTGAAGGTTATGTCACTAAATTCTTCTAGCAAGGTATGAACCTTTTCCAACTCCTCTGGGGTTAGCTTATCTGAAATATGAACCTTGGGAAAGTTACACACCAGGTTGTCCATGGGTAAGCTTAAATCCGTCATTGAGCCAAAGGAGTGAATCTGTTAATGTCCTCCATGGGGATTATAAACCCTCTGCCAATTTCCTGGTGTTTTCATATAACCATGTCTTTGCCGGTGAAGTTTCCCTGTAGAATAGTAAAAGGCCTCTGGTAGGCTGGGTCTAGTATCCCAGTCAATACACGAGGCTCCAAGGGACTAGCGCCTCAATTCTTAAGAGATGCAACAAGCAATGATGTGGGATTTGGAGTGTGATCTTAGTGTCAACAACTCTTTGTTCACCAGGCTTAATCAAGACCTCGTCTGCAGCATAGAAAGGGATGCCATCCCCATCATCCACTGAATCAGGAAATTTTTCATGTTGTGCCCAGAAGTGGTTAAGACAAGTTTATATCTGAAAAGAGGTATTTGACAAGGCAGGTTTATTCATGCTTGCTGGGTTCTTTATTGGATAAGATTAAAGGGACTTCATAGTTGAGCAATGAGAGGTAACCTTACTTCATGTTGATTATTCCCTCTTATTTAATCATAAACTGAGTGCCGATGAGCATATCATATGCATTGTTATCTAACGCCACAGCAGGGGCTGATAAAATAAGCTTCCCAACTCGAATGGGAAGGGAAGAGTAGGTCCCAATAGCACGTGTATTGTTGGGGCCAGCAGTTCCAAATTCTTGTGAGTACTCCAAGTCAGGCGCTAACTTTATCTTCTTGATAAGCTTAGTGGAGATCACGTTGACTGGGGAGCCAGCGTCCAAGATGGCCAAGATACGGACCTTTTGTATGACTACTTCAACCTTAGTGAGGGGCCCTCCAAAGTTAGGTGACAAAGCTAAAACCTCCTTGAGCCGTAATGTGGAGGTGAGTTTTTTAGCAGTCTCAGGGTAGTTATTCATGATGTTTCATAAGGGATGAACACCCTGAAGAGGTTGAATCAAACCAGCTAAGAATTTATCACCCTTGCTGGCAGTGTCAATCACTTGTGGACACCTTAGGATTTGACTGAGGTACTTTTCCTCTGGGATGGTGGTCTCGTCTACTCCTCCAGCGTTCAGTTGATCAAGAACTTCTACCTCTGCGGGAGCTCCAAGTTTTTAGTAACCAAAATCATCATAACCCCCCTCAGATTCGTCCCCAAGGGTATTCTTAAGAACTGGCAAGGCCACGATGTAAGTAGGAGAGATGGCCACAGGAGATTGAATAGCTTTAGGGCGCGCCTTTGCCAGATTAGCTGAAGGGGTAGGCACAGCAGCTTTAGTGAGCTGGTGTGGACGGATGGTTGTTACTACCTTACAGGGTTTTGATTTATAAGAAGAAGTGGTAATCTTTTTAGATTGCACAGAGGAAACACATTTTTAGGGAGGGTAGGCATAGGTGAACTCAACCTTAACTGTGCCTCATGCGGTATCTCCTCAATAGAGAGCTGAAGGAGTCACCTCAGCTTCCTAGGATGTTGCACTTGAATGGAAATCGGCAACATCTACTAACGCCTCCTTTAGGTCACGGATATTTTGGAAATTGCATTTTACTGAGATAATATGCTGGGCTAGATAGGGTTGAGAAGCTAACCCGGTTAACATGGCAGCAATAGCATCATCTAGGGTGAGCATGTTAGAGGTTGTTAACCTTTGCGCAGCTTGGTAAAATCGTTCAGCAAAGGCAGGAAGTGGTTCACCCTCATACATGCTAAAGCGCATGTAGGCCTGTTTTTCCCTAAGTTGACTCTGCTTTGATCCAAATTCATCCAAAATAGCCTTTATCACCTCTGTCCAAGTGTGCAAAGGGTCCAGGTAAGGCACCATTCTTTCTTGAGATAGGCGACTTAAACATGGAAGAATGTGTTGAGCTTTTTGTTTATCAGTTGTGCCATACATGGCAGCTTCATAAACATACAAAAAAGTGGCAATGTTTCCTTCTCCAAGAGTGAATTTTTCTTTTAGAGGGAATTTTAGAGGGCGCTGTTCCAACTCTTCAAGATGGGATAAGGCGCTGGCTAGTTGCTCCTCAAGAGCAATGATTCTGGCTATACAGGGGTCCCCTTTAGTGAGCACCATTTTGTGGAAAACCAGCTAAAGTATGCTAGGTGGTGTGTTCCGCCAGCTGTTTCCACAAATGTTTTCAGTAAAATAAAGACTTAAATAAAATGTGCTAGTAAAAATTGGATTTTTATAATTTTTATTAAGCGTGTGATAAGGGATAAAACGATGCTCCTTGACCTTCAACTATCTAGTATTCAAAATTAATTTGAGAGTCGAGGGGGAATTCAGGTTTATGTTTGGAATAACATATGTGAGTCCAAATTAGGAAATATGCAGGAATAGCGTATCATAACTCAGAACCTCACTTCAGGGAAGAGGAAGGAAGGAAGGGGAATTCTGATTGGCCCAAACATACCCATGAGGTAACATTTTTATGAACTTGAGCCAATCACCACCTGAGAAATTTCTTTCACCTTAGGAGCCCCTGCCAAGCCTACAAAAGACGAGGGTCCCCACGCAGGTGCATTGAAGGACTTTGTTGGGGTCTTGGGTGTGCCTTTCAATGGTAACCCCAAAGTCCGTGGTGCAGTCAGAATAATCTGACCAGCCAATTTTACTAGTGCCCATACAGGTTTCAAACTGGTGTTTCCCCAATTAATAAAGTTCCACCGAGAATCAGCCAGGGACTTTTGGCCAATTTCCTCAACTTTTTCATTATTATTTTCTATAAACGAGCTCTTAACAACATTGGGATATTAAAAATGGCTTATATTTCCCTTTTTTGGTTGAACTCGACTTACAGCATTCTTATTTTTAGTCTGCAAAGGTAAATGTCTGACACTATTCCTTGTTCTACTAATACAAATTATAAAATAAGCTTTAATAGTCTTTATATTTAAAATTTTATTTATAAATTATTTGTGGAATCCAGAGGCATAAGCACTAACAAGCAAAATAAGCTGTATTTCAACAGTCCTGTTTAATTGGTTGAACCAATGACATTGTTTGGGATTAAGAGCAGTGACGAAATTGCAATAAGTGAAAGAGGTACTGTTTACAGGTATTGAAGAAAAAATTGAGAAACTCAGGGTTTATATTCCAGTCAAGTGGGCTAGATGTTAGATTTAGATGTTTGATTAAAAAATAAACCCTTCTAGAAAACCATCAATGCTGATAATTCACTCCCAATTGATGTATCCTTTAAACCTTCCCTATTCATTTGCATAATCTGTTAAAACAGATTAATCTCAAAACTGGCTTATTTGCTCTAAGCATCCCAATTATCATAACTAAGAATATCTATGATATAATATTATTTTGGCCAATTATAAAACCCACTTGGGTAGATCAAGTGGGTTTATGGCATAAACTTAATTACAGATTCAAATTTAATGCAGTTGAATGTAATGACTATTGGATTTTATGTTTGTCAAACTTTGTAATTGGCACTAGTACTTGCACATGGATGGCCCAAATAAGGAGTACTTTGTACTATCAAGAGACCTACTAACGTCCCAATTAGGGGCGCATCAATATTATAATTCCATGTATTCATTTCCCCCATTTATTATATTTGTCAGAAGTATGATGAAACATAATTGGGTTGGTTGAAAAGTGAATATAAACCTCTGAAGTGCAAAAATTATACCAAAATCTTTCCTAATTATAAGCGTAGAAATGCCTTCAAAATGGGCTGAAACTGTTGTAATCAACTTAATTCAAGGGCCAAATTAACTTGGGGATTTCTAATAACCTCTGCCATAATCCATAATGGAATTTCATGTCTTTAATGAACTCATCTGTTGGGTTTTTTGTCCACATCTCAAGCCATCTAGATTACCATGGGTCACTAGGGGATAATTCTTTCTGGCGAGTGAAACAGATATCAGTTGACCCCAATTTCAGGCTAACAATGTTTGGTGGATTTTAGGTTACTCCCCAAAATTGGATCCATCAGGGATTAATACAGGTGAATGCTTAAGATCTTGTCAAGCAGAGTTGCTGACAAAATGGGGCAGCTGATAGTAGATCAATGAAAACTATCATGTGTACCGATTGGGATCATCAGGTCTCATTACTGACAAATTGGGAATTTAAGGAGCAAGTTGCAAGGAGAGTGATGCCGCCTGTAACTAAAAAATTGATCAGTTGGTTTGCAACCTGCCATAATGAGTAATAAGTCTCATTACCTAAGCAGGTTGCTTACCAAATATGGTTGGTTTTCTGGGATCAAGTAAAAAACGTTAGGGACACGTTTTCTGACTCTTTTTTGATTTAGGTCTCAAGGATGCCTGATGAAGAAATCCTAACTAGGATGGGGAAGACCATTGTTGGTGAGATGATGGAGGGAAAGTTAATAGCAACAGCTGCCATTCTATGGCTGAGGCTCCAACTGAGGGCTGGATGCCAAATTCCCTCTATAAATTCCCCTGCAAATTCACTTTGATAAAAATCTGAGAAAACAGCAGAACTCATTATTGGTTTTAGTTCTATTCATCTTCAGGAATTTATTGCTTGTGTGCTTTAATTATGGACTCTTTAGAAGGATAAAGAGTAAGGATCAAGGAATCTTCATAAGAGAAGCTGAGCTGAGACAAGAATTGCTGCTGAATTTGTGTCACCAGAGGAAAGGCCATAAACTAGGGGATCTGAGCGTGGATCAAATTGGGCGGTATAAGGGTATGAATCCCATACTGAATACATCAAGAGTATTTTGAAGAGATTTACAGGTTGAGCATTGGACCAAAACTGGTTATCTATATAGCTATGGATTTTAGTCTTCATACTATTATCAATCAACAATCATATATTCTCATACTACGCAAAGAGCGCACAAACCAAACCAGTGCAGTTATCAATTAGGGGTTACTATTCATGAATGAGCAGCAAAGCCCCTAAATTTTAACAACATGGATTTTAGGATGAGAGGACTGGCCAGCCTCAGTTGTTTCCTTGGTTTACTATCAGTTTTAGGGATGGCCTCCTCTTTTTTTAGCACTAGTGGTGCTTAACCCAAAAGAGGGAGTCGCCACGCATCTTTATTTGTAAATGGGCCAAGCAAATGGATTATTAGAAAAAAAAAATATCTAATATGACACCTCATCTAACAGCCTAGGAAGCCATATTAGAAGGTGAGGAAGCTTTGGGGAGGCTTTTGTCTGGCGCCCACTTTAGCTTGCGGACCATGGTGGACAGCATCAGGGTGGGAGCATCAGCGATATGGGGCATAAGGAGATGTAGTTGTGGATTTTCATTTTTTATGAGGCCAGCGGTATCCATCTCTTTAACGTATTGAGCAAGTTGATGCTCAGTGAAAGTGATGAGAACCAGCACACAAGTGAAAGAATTGATGCGCTGGCGGGTTTTGGGATAATCAGGGTTAAAAAGAGAAGTTTTTGCCACATCAATGCAAGTGTGGCTTGCGCCAAAAGTGAGCTCCTTAATTTCATACTTTGCATCTTCCTCAAAATCATGGGGAAAATTGGGGATAGGAATACCCTCAACAAGGGGCTCTATTGCCCCATGAAGTTGCTGGCGAATTAGGGTTTGTCAGGGGCAGCTGCAGCTTCAACTGTCATTCTTTATTATTCATATAAATTAGAAAACCGTTTTTAGGGCAAAAACTGTGGGGCCACAATTAGGGAGAATCAACGAAAATATTCCCCAAAGTGAAATCTAGCTTGACATGGTATGGCCGTTTGTCCTCATCTATCCATTTAAGAGCCTCAAATGGATTGAATTCATCCAGCACTGAGCCAACCACTGGAATTAAAGCAGTGATAGGAGCTGATTGGCCATGTTCTGTGGACAACGGAAGCTCAGTTGAAACTGGTTCAGCCATTGACTCAGGATACCATAATCTGGTTGAATTTTGATTCAAATTTTTAAAATTAAAACTTTGATTGGCTGCCACTTTTAAAGCAGCTCCAAATTACCCCAAGGTTAGGGGTGGGAGTATTGAGCCCATTTGAAAATTGGGGCGAAATTGCTGTGGGCCCAACGCCCAAGGGATGAGCGGTGGAAGCAGAAACTGTAGGGCACTTGCACTTTGAGTGGTCAAGATCGAAGCACAAGGGGCAAATGGCGCATCCATTTTTGACACGCGCCCAGAATGGGTGATCAGGGGTCAGATCTGATCACCATGTGGGGGGAATTGTAAGAAGGGTTTTGTGATAAAATGGACAGATCGTTGCAAAAGTGTGAAGCACTGCAGGTGATTTGCCCCATTTGGAACCACAAACTGTAAAATAGGTTTAGTGCCATAACTGGCTAAACCCTCTATAAGCTCATGGCGGATGCGTTTGGGGAAGAGATGGGAGGGCAACCCAGAAAACTGGACCACCAAAGTGGCCTTATCTGGGAGCTGGGTTCAAACGGTCGAATGTGAATTTTTAAAAGTGATTTGCAGCTTGGCTGCTGCAACTGCATCAGCTTCTGAATGGAGGTTGATATCAAAGTACCCCTTAAAGGGTGGGAGTCAATAAAACTGGCGGGTTTATTAGATGTCGTGGCCATATCAATGATGGCTGCATTTGCATATGGAAAGAGATTACCATAGTTTGACCCAGAGGCCAAAATGCAAATTGCTCTGTGGGAGCACCAAAGGGCTCTGGAGCGCCACCTGGGAGCTTGCAAGGTGGTGGGTTAAGTCCAGAGAGGGGGACATAACGCCAGTAGCGTTGGGAGGGCTAGCAGAGCCAGCCTGGGCACGCTTTTGCAGTGGCTGAAAGACGCCAGATGGCGGTGAACTACCACCCCAAGCTGGGGCAGCAGGTGTCAATTGCGTTGACATCGGAAAGTTTTGGCTCAATCAAGTGGTCATTATTTGTATTTTTTAAAAAATCTGAATTTGGCTTCGATTTAGGTATCAAAGTGAAAGAAAGAATACAAGATGAGGGATGGCCTCCTCAACTTGGCGGCATAATTAGTCCAAATCATCCTGAAGGTTGGTATATCAAGTATTGACATGCTTTAGTGGAGTTTTGGTACCTAAGAGTCAGTAGAGATCTTCATTCTCAGTGGCCTAGATCACCATTTTGGTGGACAGGAAAACAACTTAAATGCATAGAAAAATTTTTCAGGTCAATGTCAAAGAATCCCCTTTAATACAAATCCATGCTCCTTAAATTTTCAGCAGCAGTTGTTCAAGGGTGCTAACTCCAGCTTTGTATTTTCATCCAAGGATGGTTATTTAACCAAATACATATTTTGCACCATTGTGGTAGGGCTGTGTTTGCTGGGCTTCTTTACTTGAAGATATGTCTTCATCAGGGAGCCACAGAAGGGACCTGGCAGAGAGCATCAGTATTAAGTTTTTGTTTAAATTTGAGGGCTGAGCCCTTCAAAGGCTATGCAATTATTAGTTGCTGGTAGCTTTTGACAAAATCACTTAGTATACTTTTGTCCCTAGGGTAACCTTTATGATGGATAATCAACTTCTGGAAAGACAAATCTCTGCTATTAGACAACCAAATCTCTAGTATCAGATAAGCAAAATTATGATTAAGAATAAGGATCTATTTGAGTTCAGATTTATGGTTATTTATAAGATTTAGTCAAGGTTTGATGTCGCATAGAATATGATGGTTTCTGGAGTGAACCAGCGGAATGCAAAGGATTTAGTCGGGCACAATAATCCCTAATTGGTTCAGCAGATTTAGGCGTCCCCTGACTGGAAAGATCTTTATAAATTACCTCAGTAGATTCAGGAGGGGGTTTGAGCCTTTGGCAGCTCATCCTGGGATTCATCGCTTGTGGAAATTCTAGTTAATTCCACATATGTTATACTTCCTTGAGTAAAAAAATTTTAGTCACTGTTCAGACTTCACTCAGGAATGACCAAATCCTATTACTCCTGAAACATACCTAGACTTTCTCAGTCTTACTTTAATCAGCTGAATCCATGGCAGTCAAGCGCCGCTATAAAAATTACATATAAGAGTAAAATATATGTGCTTTTAGATATAGCTATGATTGTAAATTCTATAAATTTAATGAAAGCGTAATTCAGACTCAAAATCTTTTATAAAGCTAGTTAAAGAAATTTTTTAGACTAAATCTCCTTCCAAATTAGGAAACTGAATTCTGAGGTAATATATGTCACCATTAAGTAGATATCTCCACTAAAGTTGCTACACAATCTGCACATCAAGAACCTTTCAAAACTGTTACCCGTCAAGATAGACCTGATATAAATACCTTAAGTATATTATTATCTAGTAGAACAAGATAAGTTTACTTTATTGTGGCCCTTGTAAGTTTAGAATTTGGACCAAATTAGAATAAAAAACTTGGATTATATCTATATTTCAACCCTTGATTATTCCTTTTTATTGTGGCCCTTGTAATTGCAGTTATCTTGCTTGTAATGTGCGCCACCATGTACTAATTAATATCATAGAGACTTTCTGCACCCCTACTTGCAGAACTTTAATAAGTTATAACTAGTATAATTTTCTAGAAAAGACATATGCTCCTTATTTCCCTTTAAATTTCAGTATTTGTTAGTGATTCCTAAGTTAGTCTATAGGGACTCTCAGGGGTTTATGGAGCTTCTGAGAGGGTCTGTTGCAAATTTACATTAATTTGAGGGTCTTTAAAACCCACTTAGGAATCACTGATTGATTTTATTTGAGGTACGCTGATCAGGGGATAGACTGTACTGAAGCTCAAAGAGCAACAAAAAATAAAATTACACCAAAAATGATTTTAACCACACAAAATGAATGGATGAAATTCACAATGATAATGGAACCTTCCAGGTGGTACAGCGACAAACCACTTATAACATTATAGTGGGTGGGAAGGGGGATTGTGGGGCTCATCCTTGGCAGCATCTTCATCCCAGAGCAGGACATGGGCTACGGCGGAGAGCAAGGATGTTGGTCTTCAGCAGTATGCAGTTCAATATACTTGATGAGTGGGGTATTGGAAAAACAGCTAGAATAAAAAGTGGTGGAGGCTTAAGGGGTAAAAAGAAGTTTTAAGCTTATTATTGGAATTATGGAATTTTATGAGTGTGCCAACATCAGTGCAGGTAATCTTAGCTTTGAGATTCCGCGCTATCACAGCCACACTCTGCACATTTTCAGTGTCTACTATATAACTTTGGATCAGCACAACTTTAGTAGGTGTATCGAGTGTCATGGCTTAAAGTTGACATCATAATTGGGACCAACGTTAAGAAAAAAAGCTGCATGTCAGGAGGCCAAAAGGTGAAGTTGGCAGGCCTCCCTGACCTCAAGCATAACTTGGATCAATGCTGGGTGAAGGCGAGGTAAGACCAGGTTGGTCCTAGGGATTCAGGAGAAGTTTTGCCCTGTATAACAGCAGGGGCATTAAAATGAACCAGCTTTGCATTAAATAAAAGCAGTTTGATTTAGTTTCTCAGTGAATGAGGTCTCAAAACCCATTTGGTTTTTGAAATTTCTAGCTCAGGTCATCCTCTCCTACAATCAATAACCTGAGTTTGGTCAATTATCATGTACAGTTTATTGGCCAATGGAAGTGTGCGCCTTTTGGTGCACCTCAGCTTAGACCCACTTCCTTCAATTGATTATTTTCCTAAATTATCTTAAATCCCTTTTCTTAAGACCAATCTCTCTTGTTGATCAACTTCCCTTATAAATTAACCCTCACTAGTGAACCTTTTTATATATGTTGTATTGACAAACCTGTGCGCAGACCTCTTCAAGGAGGTCTTGCGCAAAGTCAACCATTTATGTGTAACAACTGTAAATCTTTCCACTTGTGCACCATTGGGCCGCCCTGGTTCCCTCCAACCTGGGTCGTCTATCCAATCCCAATATGAGCACCACGTGGTTCTTTTTTCAGTTTTTCCTCTACTGATAACTATTCTTGAACTAAGTTACTGCAGCTCTATCACCCTCTATGGGGGCTCTAGTAACTTTACTACTAATGAATAATTCCCTGGCGTTGGGTCTGTGCACCATGCACTACCACTCTGAGAACAGGAGAGTTATAGACACTCTCCTACATTAGTCAACAAACCTTTCCCTTATACATGCACAAACTTTTCTGGGTGGGACTTTCACAAAGTGCATATGGGGTGCGCCAGCTGTTGGTCATGGCCGCAGTGGGGCTCACCAACATTTTCTCATTTTAACAATGGTTGGAGCATCTCAACATTATTCTTGCTACCTCCAACTGTAAAGTACCCACCCTTCTTGCTTGTACCCGGTGGATATGGACGCTTCACAGTCCAAGAGTTGAGATTCCCTGACTTTTCACCATAATATAAAATTGAGTCATTTAAACAGGGTTTTCTTTGGCACCACATTTAACAGGTACAGGCAACATCCTCAACGATGGGCCTGGTGGTGATGGCTTTGGATAACGTCAGACAACCCATTGCTAAAATGGGGATAAGGTTATTCGCGTCCAAAAACGCATTTTATAATGACGTTGCCACATATACTACTGAGCCTTGTCTCTTCCCATATGGCATTGAAATAGACCCCATTTTAGTATTTGCAATTAGCCCAGAGGACCCCATTTGTCCCCTCCCATGATCCGCGGATCCCAGGAGGTGGAGAAAGTGTTACAATTAAGTTATAAAAACGTTTATGCAGTTGCTGAAGATATAGTGGGATATGTGGCCTCAGTATTAAGAGTGGCCAATTATCCCTCTCCATTTTATGGTGCAAAAACTACCCTGGGGGTATGTACAACCCTGAAAAAGAGCTTGGTGGTGAAGTATTGGCGTTCTCTGCTATAAGTAAAGATCATTTGGGTATGCTTTGTTAACTGCTACCCTCTCATCCCCTTCAGATAAGATTAGCACTATTATCTTGGTGGATACCGGTGCCTCTGAGAATTTCATTGACCAAGACCTAGCTGACTAGCTTGATCTTAGTTACTGCCAGGTGGTATGGTTAGGGGAGGGGCTTCTCAAGGTATTCCCACCCTGAAGGCACTGGGGTTAATGGATTATCAAGAGGCAAGTATCTTTTGATGGACTGTTTCAAAAAAAAATTAAAAATAGTTTGTACCCCATTATTTTGGGAGTAGAATGGTGATGAAAGTTTGACGTCAGGACCAACTTAAGATACAATACCCTATCCTTATCATTAAAGAATGGTCGTACCCTAATTGTTCCTTTATCTGAGGCTAACTTACAGTAAATTTTTCCCACTGGCCTAATATCCACACCCTCAATCTCGCTCCATTGTTGAATCTCTCACTGGAGGTACCTTTGCCTTCTTGTTTGGATGGTCTGAAATCTTCGTTTGATGCAGCTTCAGCCAATGAATTACCTGCTCATTCAGAGTTTGATTGTGAGTTCAAGCTCACAGTTAATCTGGTGCGCATATCTTCCCCAGTTTACACTTTAACCGTACAGGAGGAAGTAGCATTAGAGATTTGGGTTAAGGAGCAGTTAGCCAAAGGCGCGATTTTTCAGCGTACTTCCCCAGTATGCTCCCCACTTCTCTTTGTGGAAAAAGCCTGTTGGGATTCCTACCTGAATGGTAGATTCAATATGCCAAATCATGAGACTCAATCATGAACTGACCACAAAACCAAAATTTCTGTTGGGGATAATCCTCAAAAAGTCAACAGCTATTGAGGTTGGCAATCAATCCCAACTGATATGACAGAATCATGCTCCCTCAGAGCCACCCAACTTTGGGGTTTAAACCTGAGCTATGAGATGAGCTCTATCAGTTCAACTGAGTTAATTGGGGATTGTACCAAATCCACGATTTGTTTATCTATTAGATCTAGGCTTGGATTATCCTTGATCGAACTCCCAAATTTCCCTTAAAAAGCGTGTATTAAATAATAAACTTTACGCTTTTTTCTTCCTTTTCAAAGTCATAAGTTAAATTTGATTGGTTTTTATTAGAAATTGCTTATCCTGACGTTGTATCTGGAAAAACACTTCTTGACCAAGAGAAGCAAGTAATAAGCAATTCAACACCCTGAAACTTCAGGTCCCCTGGACTCAAATTATTAAGGGTTACGAGGTATTACACCCACGATCCTGACAAAACTGGGGCTCCCTGCTAGGTACACCCCAAGTTCATGGTGAGGTATAACATTAAAACCTCAACTATGAACAATAACAATACGGCGTCTGATCTCATGTTAGATCAGAAACACCTTAAACTCTTGGTTAATTTCCCCGCTATGATGCATGGGATGTAGCAACGAATCCTCACCCTTTAGTAACACCAACTCAAACTTTGAGATGTGACTATAAAGCTCAAAAGCGAAATTTGGCAGTTATCCTTTCTTGTTGCCACCAAATCGGCCCTTTGGGCCGCCCACGATCAGGTAGACTCAATAATTGAGGATATCAATATCTTACAAAATAAAGTGGACGCCCTACATCACTATGACATGGCTAGAAATAACAGTTTCCCTTTTAGGAGAAAATGGTCCTCCTATGTCAATAAATGTTTTTTTCCATTAACCCCCACAGTGGCATGTTTAAACCAACGTTCAAAGATAAGTATGTCCCAGCGAAGGAAGTATCTTCTATTTTTTATTTTGTTATGAAAATGTTATAGAAGAAGCCACTGACACTCAGGTGGTAAAACACTTGACTAACTGTCTTAGATGTATGGCTTAAGACATTATGGTCCCCCATCTAATGCATTGTCATAATTGTACTGATGCCAAGGCTGCTCTGCTTTGGGAATTTGGGAGCGACTTAACCTTAACCAACTAAAAGAAGACCTTTATGGGTATTAGCCTCAATTGGGGAGAAACTATCAGCAAATTTGCCCTATGTTTTCACCTTGAAGCACAAACTCTGGTTGTAGGGAATCGTCTTACATTAGATGATTCCATCACTGCTGCATTTCCGGCGTTTAAAAGTATTCCTAATATCTTACTTTATCTTAAAGCGGTGAAGTCTAACTTAATGTTCATCCTTCATATTAAAGAGGCTATATTGGAAATTCTGGTCAGAAAATTAAACTTGTCAGGCCACCTCATTTTAACAGCAATAAGCCTCAGTCCCAAGTATAAACTGTTACACCCCCTGAATCGCTACACCTGAATTATACTGCACTCATTGCAGAAGAAACAACCACACTGTATCTGACTGCCACAACCTTCAACTTAAGTCAGCAAAAGATCAGTCAGTATATGGAAAGAGGCTCCCTATGCTGATGAAAAATGTTCCTCAAGATTCTTGTTCTATTACTAGTTTTCCAGCACTTCCGGTTGTTTTGTGTTAGCTGCCCCATCAAAAGATGAAGTCCCTCTGTCTATTCAAAGATATAAAAACCTCCAGCTTTCTTACTTCTATGTTGGTCAGTTACCCAAACAGATTCTGGTGGCCAGCTCTTCTATAGAAAGCCAAGCCTTGGCAGATAAAATTTTTAAACACATTGAACAACCCTGAGCTTGGGCACATCAGAATCCTCCGCTTGCTTCACTGCAAATCCCTAGTGACAGTCTATTAGCTATTAACTTCCAATTTGGATCATTTGTGGTTCAGGTTGAAGTAGTAGTCCTTAAGGTTAAAGTCCTGGCGATAATTGACACTAGTTCTCTGGTTAACGTTATTTTCTCCCAGCTTAACCAAAAGATAAAAATGGCTCCAGACTTGATTCACGAAGCTAAATATGGGATGGCAGGTAGTCAGTCTACTAAGGTGATAGGAGCCTATTCTGTTTTACCCCTTTATTTTGGTAAGTAATTAATTACTGCCCCTGATGTTGCACTGGAAAACAATAACTAAGAGTTGCTTATTGGGATCCAACTGATTTGGGAGTTATTTGCATCATCAACCACAAGGAAAAATACCTATCCCTACTAGGGTATCGAATTCCATTAATATTCAAACTCCCCATCAAAAATAATGGAGCCCCTAAAAAATGAGCATGTTTTTTAAATACCCCTCATCCATTTTCAAAACTGAGTACCATTTTTAGGGGAAAACTAAGATACCCCAGAGGCTGTTGATGCCAAAGAGGGTATCCCTCTGTATGTCCCTCATCCTATCACAATACCCTCAGGGTCACAAGTCATTGTGGATGCAGGGATTCGGATTCTTACCCCTCCTGATCAAATTTTGGAGCTTAGTGGAAACATAAACCCTTCCATCAAGGAAGCGTTTACCAGCCTGGGGATTTTGGATCCAGCCTACAATAAATCTATCTCTTTTCTATTGGAGAATTTAATTACCAAACTTCCCTCAGGTCCCTTGGCATGCCCCTATCACTTATGTAAAACTATGTCCCATTAAGAGTATTGCTAATGTAAATTGTTTTGGCTCATTACAGGATTTAGGATTCAATCCCCCACCCACCATAGCTTTGGTTGGCAGTAGAATTGGGGATAATCTTACCCTGAATGAACGCCAAGAGTCAAACACCTCCTCGAGGAATATGGCGATATTTTTCTTGGGACCAAACGACTATGTGAAAATGTCCAGGGTAATACATCAAATCAAAACTTAGGATCACTCTCCATTTAAATCCTGACCATATTGAAAACCAAAGTAGAGGAAGCACAAGTGGCCTTAGAGTTACAGCAACTGTTGGAGGCCAGGTTACTTGTGCCTTCCAAAAGCCCATGGGCTTCTCCACTCTTATTAATTCAGAAAAAGGATGGTGGTCACCAGGTTATTATAGATTATCACTGCCTCAACTCTATCACTCGCAAAGATAGCTTTTCCTTGCCCCATATAGATGACTCTTTACGCTTAATGATGGGGTCCCACTATTTCTCCACTATGGATCTCGCCAGTGGATACTGGCAAGTAGATTTGTCACCTAAAGATCGGGCAAAATGTGCTCTCATCACAAGTGAAGGACTATTTGAACCCACTCAAATGCCTCAGGGGCTATGTAACGCACCTGCTACCTTCCAACATGCTATGGATGGACTACTAGACGATTTAGAACGCTCCAGCGTACTAGTTTATCTTTATGATATTATCACTTTTCAAAACTTTTATTTACATCTAGATCACCTCAGAAAGACTTTCAGCGGTTACAGTAATCGTTACTAAAACTAAAGCCATCAAAATGCTCTTTCTTCCAGAGTGAGATGGACTTTTGGGTCATAAGGTCAGTAAAGCCGGAATATCCTTGATGGATGAAAAGGTTTTGGCTATTGCTAAGCTGAACCACCTAAATCCCTACAAGATGTACAAGTTTTCTAGGAATGGTGGGCTATTATCACCAATTTGTCCCTATTTTCAAAGACACCTCCAGCCTTTGGTGTATCTACTGTAGAAAGAAATACCCTTTCTATGGAAAAAAGAGCAATAGCTGTCCTGTCATGGTTGGAAAATGACAATCATGGGGACAAATCCAAGGGACAAAGCTTCATATTAAGAGACCAAGAAGGTGTAGTTGGCTGGCCTCCCTGATCTCAAGGATACCTTGGATCAACGCTGGGTGGAGGCGAGGTATGCCCAGGTTGGTCCCAGGGATGCTAGAAAAGTTCAGCCCTGCATAATAGCAGGCGCGTTAAAACAAACCAGCTTTTCATTAAATAAAAACAGTTTTCTTCAGTTTTCAGGCAAACAGGGTCTCAAAAATCCATTCAGTTTTCAAACTTTCCAGCTCAGGTCATTTTCTTTTTCAATCAATTGCCTGAGTTTGGTTGATTACCAGATACAGTGTCTTGCCTGATGGAAGCGCGAACCTATTTTGCTCCTCAGATTAGACCCGCTTCCCTTTCTTGATTGTTTGCCCAAAATCCCTTAAATTCCTCATGTCAAGACCAATCTTTCCCATTGGTCGACTTCTCCCCTAGTAATAAACCCTTTGCTAGTACACCGTTTTAATTTGTCATCTTGGACAATCCTGTGCACAGACCTCTTTGAGGAGGTCTTGCGCTACATTTACCAGTTACTTTTATCTTCTTTAAATTATCTGCTCATGCACCGTTGAGTCGCCCAGGTTCCCTCCAGCCTAGGGCTCCCATACATTCCACCTCCGAGCCTCATGTGTCTCCCTTTTGGTTAAATTTTTTATTAATAACCCTTCTCTACCTAATTTATTCTAGCTCATGCTCCTCAGTTGGGCTCTAGGAACTTTTGTACTTTTGACTAGTTCCCTGGCGTTGGTCCTGTGCGCTATGCACTACCACTCTGAGAAATAGGAGAGTTATAGACACTCTCATTACATGTCCTTTGACCTGATATGCATCTCTCTTTCCCACTCTCCATTACTTATTCATCCATATATTGATAAACTTTCCTCCTCTTTACTGATGCCAGTGATATTGCCATTGGAGCCACACTATCTCAGCATGATGAAAACTTAGTGTACCATCCCATCGCCTACTACAGAAAGACCTTATCTAAAGCCAAATATAATTATTGCGCTACAGAATGCGAATGCTTGGTGGTCCTACTGGCCATTAAGAATTTCTGACCCTATTAATATGGGAAGCATTTTACCATAATAACTGACCATGCTTCCTTACATTGGCTACAGCAAATGAAGGACCCTGATGAGAGATTAGCCCAGTGATCATTAAAACTTCAAAATTACGACTTTTCCTTTATCCTTCAACCAGGGCCAATCCATCAAAACGCAGATTGCTTATCTCAGCTTCTCATATTAACTAAAATTGACCCTGAAAAGGATCGACTCTATGGCCTCCTGACCCAACCACAGCTATGGAAGGACGAATCCTCAACCATCCAACAGGAATTAATGAAAAGATCGGCAAATCTTCAATTTAAGAATGGACAATTGTGCAAACTTGTGTCTAAACAATGGGTGCCTTATGTAAGACCATTGACATGAACTGACGTCTTATTAGGAGGACATCAGCAAGTCAGCTATGAGGTAATTCAGAAAACCTACCAGTGTCTTAAAAGTTAATGTTAATGGGATGAGATGCTTGTTTCTATTTGGAATATATTGGAGTCCTGTCTGGTATGTAAAAGCCAAGCTGGACCTAATCCTCGCTCTCAACATCCAGTGGTCCCACTTTATGAACCAGTCCATACCATTGACATTGATGTTGTAGGTGTCAGTCGAACAGCAATTAAGGATTAGACTGGCCTGCCAGTCCAGATGCCAGAGCACCCAAATGGCAAACCAGAATGCCAGAGGCACTTCTGTTGGTATGACAAATATGGAACTGGAAGAAAGCTTAATTTTCAACATATAAAAACTGAATTTTGGGGAAAATTGTTTATAATGGAAAATCTAAGGAAGGAGAATCGACCAACAAATTTCTCAGTATGATGCAACTGATTTAAGAGTTGCCAATTTAAAGGGAAACAAGCCAGGATTGGATCCCACAAGTTCACCTAAGTGGCAAATTTGGGAATGGGCGGGTTAGTTCCCTGGGAACTGACATCACAAAATTTGGTGGTGGCCAAGTCGCTGTTGGTTTGACCTCAAATGTCCAAACCAAAGCTCAGCTACATTTCTGATGGTTGGTGCAACGGCGTTTGGCCCAACAAGCAGCGGGAATCCCCCAAGACCACCCCACATATGGGTGGACCCATTTGGTTGGGAATGGGTTCAGAACGCCTAACACGCCCATGCTCAGTCACTGGGCCATTTGTTCAGTCAGTGGCATTGCATCAGGCGCAACACCCGATTTGCTAGCAGGAAGCTTCAAAACCTCATCAATGGTATCTGATGCTATTACTTGCCCATTGGGGGTGATGCCCAACAGATTTAGGAGGGGGAGATTTTTTGATCGTCATGTTAACTGAATCAAAACTGTTGGGCATTCTGACCAATAGATTGGTCTTCATACCTTTTTATCACTTGAAATCTGAGCATCAGGTTGATTGCCACTTGAATTAGTTGCTATCAATTTCATTTTGGTGATCTCAGCACAGATTTCACTGCTTCCTCATAACAGTTCTGCTGGGGAGAGTGTGGGTACTGGAAGTGGGATACAAGGCAGAAGGGCTTCTACCCAGCAATAATCTACCACGTGAGCAAGATCGCCCTGAGTAATGAGGGGTATGACCATCCTCTTTGGTACCTTCTTGCTTGGGAATGGAAAAATGGCCTGATCGATGCCTAAAGGACGTTCCCCAGGACTTTCATTACCCTTTCTTTTTCCCAAGTGAAGGGCCCCACCACTGGGAAACTGTACAAGAGCCAAATTCTTGTGCGCCTTAGGTAACTTGATCATCATTACCATTGCAAGTTTTTGGGGGGAATAGGGAACCTTGGGGTGGGATATGTGGAGCGTTTTGACCAGGTCCATGAAATTCGTGCAATCGTGCGCCTTAATCCAACTGTTCTCATAGGTTGGATACCCTTTCCAGGCCACAAGATATTAGACAGAACGTTACAATTTCTGGGATGCCAGGATAGCCTCTACCTTGGCCTCTTCCTCATTTTTGATGATGATTGGTTCTGGTTCCATGGGAATTTCACCCTTGAAGGGTGACAGCTGGGAAACTACTGGGCTTTGGGGAGGAGCAAACTCATTGCAAGTTGAGATGTCAGACCCTACTGACATGGGCAAAATAGCTGCGGCAACTATGGGGTATTGGTTTAGGGTCTAAGTGAGATGGGACTAATGTGGGCAGAGATAATCTTCTTTTCAACCTGATTCAGTTTAAAAGAAGAGACCATTGCTCCACCAATATCTACGAGTTAGGTGGAAATGGTAGAGATTAATGTTTGGTCAATTATGTCAGGAAAACAGCAAGTAAGAATTAGACTGGCCTGCCAGTCCAGATGATAGAGCACCCAGTTGGCAAACCAGAATGCCAGAGGCTCTGCTGCTAGTACAACGAATATGGAACTGGAAGGGAGCTTAATTTTCAACATATAAAAACTAAATTTTGGGGAAGGTTTTTTAATGGAAAATTTAAGGAAGGAGAATTGACCAACGATTTTCTCAGTACGATATGACTAATTAAATAGTCTTCAATTTGGAGGGAAACAATCTGGGATTGGATCCTGCAAGTTTGACTTAAGTGGCGAATTATTTGGGAATGGGCTGGTTAGTTCCCTGGGAACTGACATCAAAAAATTTGGTGGTGGGCTGAGTCACTGTTGGTTCAACCTCGAATGTCCAAACCAATGCTCAGCTACATTTCTGATGGTTGGTGCAACGGCGTTTGGCCCAAAGAGCAGCGGGAATCCCCCAAGACCACCCCACATATGGGTGAACCCATTTGGTTGGGAATGGGTTTTGGAACGCCCAACCCACCTGTGCTTGGTCACTGGGCCATTCATTTGGTCAGTGGCATTGCTCAGGCGTAACACCTGAATTTCTGGCAGGAAGCTTCAAAACTCATTGATGGTGTCCAATGCTATTAACTTCCCATTGAAGGTGATGCCTAATGGATTTGGGAGGGGAGATTTTTTTTGATTGTCATGTTAACTGAATCGCAATTGTTGGGCATTCCAGCTGATAGATCAGTCTTCATACCTTTTCAACCATTTGAAATCTGAGCATCAGGCTGATTGCCACTAGAATTAGTTGTAATCAATTTCATTTTGGCAATATCAGCGCAGATTTCACTGATTCCTTGTAACTATTCTGCTGAGGAGAGTGTGGGTACTGGAAGCGGAATCAAAAGTGGAAGGGCTGTTAACCATCGCTTGTCTACCACATGAGCAAGATCGCCCTGAGTAACGAGGGGTATGACCATCCTCTTTGGTACCTTATTGCTTGGGAATAGAAAAATGGCCTGATTGACACCCTAAGGACGTTCCTCAGGACTTTCATTTACCCCTTTCTTTTTCCCAGGGGAAGGGCCCCACAACTGGGAAGCTGTATGAGAGCCACATTCTTGTGCACCTTGGGTAACTTGATCGCCATTACTGTTGAAGGTTTTTTGGGGGAATGGGGAACCTTGGGGTGGGATATGTGGAATTTTTTGACCAGGTCCATGCAAGTTTGTGCAATCGTACGCCTTGACCCAAATGTTCTCATAGGC